>JAYEVE010000201.1:0-127251 GCA_036346375.1 Guadua angustifolia
AAAAAACATAAAAGGCTGAGTTCTTGGCGTTGCGTCGCCGCGAAAAAAAAACACAAACGCGATTTCCAATTCAGCCATAAACCCTCGACGAATCTGCGTTTTCAAAGAAAGCCTTTTTTCCGTCTTTTTTAGAAAACCGGGCGAAAAAAATCGATGAAAGGGCCTAAACGCGATTTTCAATTTAGCTATAAACCGCGTGTAGGGACCTAAACAGAATTTCAGAATTTATCGGGTTTATCTTACTTAAAAAACGGAGAAAGGACCTAGACATAAATAGCAAGGACACATTTGTTACGTTTTGGACCCGTCGCTATTACGAAAAAATTAGAAAAGGGCTTGCCCGCGATTTGAATCTAACGGGAGGCTTTTCTTGCAAAACAGTAGCGAGGACCTAAGCGATAAAAAGAAATCTTTCCCTCACAAAAAATCGTGAAGGACCTATCTGTAATCTGCAGGGACTTATCCGTAATTCAGAGAAACGGAGGGGGTTTTTCGTGATTTGCGTGGCTTGCCACCTGGATAGCCTCCCTGCGCTGGAATTCTTGTGCCAATTAGATGGTGTATATACACACACTAGTAGTGAAGGCAATGGTGATAATAATCACCGGCCGGATCCGTTTGATCTTTGTGTATATGGCTGTAACACTCGATCCACATGCATGGAGTAGTACTGTACTGTGCAGACTAATTAAACGTAGGCATGCGCCGTAAATACTAGAAATGGATCCGCGTCCAAGAAATGCTGAGGTGGACTTTTTCAGACGAAGGGATTACGAGGAAGGTCAATTAAAGACTGAACTTGAGAAAAACCACGTGCGCATGTGAATCCGTGTCCAAAAAATGCTGAGGTGGACCTTTTCAAACGAAGGGATTACAAGGAAAGAATTGTTGCAAACAGAATTGAAGGATG
Source organism: Guadua angustifolia (assembly GCA_036346375.1). Lineage (NCBI taxonomy): Eukaryota > Viridiplantae > Streptophyta > Magnoliopsida > Poales > Poaceae > Guadua > Guadua angustifolia. Next base: position 911 of record JAYEVE010000201.1, read on the forward strand.
ATCTCATCCATGCAACCGCTAGACCAAAAGACGCGAAGCAAACAACCGTCACAAGAAGGAAAAGACACCTACTAACGAAGCAACGCGTTCTCTCATCTCTCCCTCTCCTTGTAATCCCGAACGGGTGCAAAGCCACCCGTTCACCATGTATATATATTAATCAATGAATGGAATACAATCAGAAGTTCACACATCATTGTCTCTTTACTTTTCTACTCTAATACGTTATCATGCACGTAGAATCTACACTGAGTTCTTGAGTTCTTGAGAGAAGAACAGAAAACAGAGAAGAGGAAAAACATCACGGCAACATTCACTACGGTAAGAACTAAAATGCCGATTCTTACTGTCAACCACGCCGTCTCCATTCTTCTCGAGGAAATCACCCGGGAGTTTCGTCGTGCCGTCATCCGCCATGCCTTGGTCAGCCCCCGTCCTCCCGGCGTATGGGCTCCCCGACGCAGAGTTCTTCTTCGCCGCAGGCGTGCTTGGACATGCCTGGCCCGGGTTCACCCCCTTTCCACCATGGCCGCTTCAAGGCTTTCCTCGCCCACGCCGGCTGAAGAAAATGCCCCATTGAGGTGGAGGCCTCCGACCCCGTCACCACCCGGCTTCACTCTGCGCCCCACCATGGCGGCCCGGTCAGGGGCACCGCCCTTCTTCCCTGGCAGCGGTGTCTTCATCCCACCACCGAGCGCATTTCCTCCTCCAGATCTGGCGCGCCCGGATCGTCACCTCTCCAGTGGCATGGTGCCCGGGCTAGGCACCACCGGCTCCTCCGCCCACCCAATCGGCTTCGGAGGCGGCAGCCGTGGGCTCTTCTCCTCCTCAGATGAGGGGGAGGGTCCCCATCACTGAGCATCGCAGGTAGAGGGGGAGGGGGATGCGCTGCCATGTCCGGATCCACACGCCTGTGATCTTCATGGCGCTAGCGTTGGACATCTATGGCTGATGGAGGCGACGGCAAGGCCTAGGCTTCGGCGGAATTTGTGAGGAGGCGGCGGCAGCATAGAAATGGGGAAGGGTTAACCCTAATCGTTGGCTTCCCGATTTTTATTCGGCAAAGGAAGCACGGGCCCTGGCTACCCCTCACACGCGCGCTGGTTTGGGCTGCATCGGAGGCCCAAGTCCTCGCTGAGTTTTGCTCGGCCCTTCGCACGCAGGCGCGTCTTCGCCGGCCCGGGCCCATGCCTCAGTTCCCCCTCTACCCCTGGCAGACTTGCATGGGCCACAATAATGGCGATGGCAGGCACAAATTTGGCCAGCAGAAAAAATAATAATTTACTTAATAATTTCAGTATTTCCAATATTTATGCATTCTAGTCCCTGTATTTTACAGTATTTGCATAATGTTGTATATCAGTGTGTATCTTTTGTTTTAAGATCCTGATATTATTTGTAATTTGTAAATGTATATATATGTTTATGTATATACATGCATATATGTTATATGTTATTAAATTTGCAACTTAACAAATTGCATTTTAATAACTTTAATATTCTCACAATTAAGTACCACTTAATTGTCCAGGATTTTAAGCAAAATTTTAAACATGTCTTACATACTTTTGAGAATAGAACACAAGGTGATGGAGTCTAGGGTTGTGGCTGCGTCTTATTCAGTTTTACGAATATTTACTGGAGATCATGCCTTTTTGAGCAAACAATGAAAATTGCCCATCACTATCACGGTCTACATCATGTTCCAACTTGATGATTACCGATAAAGTGTTATCTCAATAATATTTTTGGATATAAGGTCTACTCCATTAATGGAGATTACCTTAATCATAAGGTCTACTCCATTTATGGAGATTACCTTAATTACATGGTCTACTCCATTTATGGAGATTACCTTAATTTGTGGAGATTACCATAATTATATGGTCTACTCCAACCATCCAAAACTTAAGATATGATTTAAAATTTGCACTTAAATATTACAACACCACCATTAAGGTTTTTAAATTTACCAATATTTGGTGAATTAATAAAATCGATGGTTATGCCATGTAGGAAATGCAAAAAGAGTTTGAAGAACTCGCCTTGATGGGAGCAATTATCCTTCATGGGCAGCGGATATGAAAATAAGTTTTGCATCTCGAGGATTTACATTGCGATAAATGAACTAGTTGAAGGGCCCTCCGGTCCCTGAAACAATGAACTACATCTTGCTTTACTTTTTGTTACGCACTTCTATCCATAAAGATCTCAAGAAAGAGTATCTTTTGGAAGAAAATCCTCGTGCTCGTGGGTTGCACTTCAAGAACGTTATGAGCAAGAAGGAAATCATATATCCCGATGCACAACATGATTGGAATCATCTCGCCTACAAGATTTTAAATCGTGGTGAATACAATCACGCATTTGTTCATAGCATCTGTAGTAGGTTGAAGTTTTAAAAAAAAGAACCAGCGGAGGCGAAAAGATAGAGAAAACTCTATCTACTATGCTTCCGTGAGACGGTATTGTGTAATCAATACCGTAAAGAAAAATACCGGGTTTATTCGACTTATTCATACATTATGTCAGTGAAAAGAATGATGAACTTCTTATTAAGAATCATAAGTTGCGCTTAATTGGCTCGGCACCTTTGCACGAGGTTCATAATGTACGAATAAAGCTTGAATAAAAGAAAGTTCAATGGATCTCCATCTGGAAATCCAAAGAACAAATCTGGTAAACGCAAATTCAACAAGAACCGCAGACACCGTGCTAACAAGAAGGCACGTGGCAATGCACAACCTACCCATGACAATAAAAGACTTTGTTATAAGTGTGGTTGTAACACGCATTTTGCCGCGACTTGTCGTACTTCAAAACACTTGGTTGATCTTTATCAGCAATCCCTCCGTGATGACAAACAGAAGGCACCAAGATATGAAGCGCACTTCAATCTTACTCTTGAGGCTCCTAAGGAGGTTGGTTGTTAAATCTTCGGTTCCCAAAGAATCGCCAAACAACGAAGCCCTTACTCAGCAAGTAGACCTTCCTTCAACGGACGACATGCTCATTGAGTATGCTTCGGGTGACATGTATGGAGATTTAGTTTAAATCTCCATGTCCCTGATTATTATCAAACAATATTGTGTGTTGTAATAATTAAAGTTTGAAAACTTGTTTGTAATTTGGAGTTGTATATTTATTTGTACAAACTCATATGTATTGTAATATTGCATTATTATTATGTTAAATATTCAATACAATGTGTATGTATCTCTATATGTGATGAATAAAGAATTTTAATTAAATTCTTGTTCTTAATATAGATGTCTCTTGAAGTCAATCCCTCGGAGGAGAATTATGCCTTGTGGACGGTTGTACCACAAACTCTATACTCATAGAAATAAAATATTTCCAAACTCTTAAGAAAAGAGAAGGAAATGTTTTAACGATCGCTGGTCGTGATGCGTTGATAGTTGGCTCTGGTCGAGCCACAATCACCCTCCCTATGGGTACACAGATTACAATCGAGGATGCTTTATTGTATCCCGATTCAACTCGTACCTTGTTGAGTTATAGAGATATTCGTAAGAATGGTATTCATGTGGAAACACATGAAGAAAACAAAGAGGAGTATCTTCTCTTAACCAAAATTACTGGATATGGCAAGCAAATATGCGAAAAAATTCCAACTCTCGACTCTGGATTGTACTATACATACATTAAGCCCATAAAACATGTTGCATATAAGGTAATTTTTCAAAACGTCGATGCATTCCAAACTTGGCATGATCGACTTGGGCACCCCGGTGTCGGGTTGATGAGAAAAATTATCACCAGTTCTATCGGTCATGATTTGACGGCTACAAAATTTCCCAAATCTTGATTTTGTATGCACAAGCATGTGCTCTTTGGAAATTGATTTTAAGACCATCACATCTTAAAATCGGGCTGAACCATAAGTTTCTTGAAAGAATTCAAGGTGACATTTGTGGTCGATTGAGCCAACTTCGGACCGTTCGGTACTTTATGGTTTTGATTAGCGCATCTACTAGATGGTCACATGTGTGCTTATTGTCCACACGAAACCATGCCTTCGCGAAAATAATGTCTCAAATTATTAAGTGAAGGCACATTATCTGAACATCGGATTCAATCGATCCGAATGGACAATCTCGCTGAATTTTCCTCCCATGCTTTCAATGATTATTGCATGGCCTTAGGAATTCAGGTACAACATTCTGTACCATATGTCCATACTCAGAATGGTTTGGCTGAATCGTTGATTAAAAGAATTAAGCTCACTCTGCGTCCATTCTTGATGAATTGCTCATTGCCTACGTCGTGTTGGGGTCATGCGGTATTACACGCGCCGACTTAATCAACTTCAACCAAGCGCATATCATGATTCTTCTCCCATGCGGTTAGTGCGTGGGAATCCACCAAGTATTTCCCATTTGCATAAGTTCGGATGTGCGGTATCGTTCCGATCTCACCACCCAAGTACCTCTATGGGCCCTCATAGAAAATTGGGGATCTATGTGGGATTTCAATCTCCGTCGATCATTAAGTATTTAGAACCTCTTACAGGGGATCTATTTACGGCCCGGTATGCTGACTGTATATTCAATGAGGAACATTTCCCGGCATTAGGGGGAGATTTCAAGTACCAGAAAGAATGCCGTGAAATTGATTGGAATGCTCAAAGTATTTCGTCCTCGGATCCACGTACTCAAGAAACCGAACTTCAAGTTCGGAAAATAATTGGTTTGCAAGATATTGCAAACAATCTGCCAGACGCATTTACTGATTATAAGGGTGTCATGAAATCTTTTATTCCTGCAAGGAATGTGCCTGAAAGAGTGGAGGTACCAAATAAAACCACTCAACCCCCGATTAGCAATAAGAGGGGAGAAGTAAAACCTCAAGCGAGAAAAAGGTAGTAAATGCAGATCAACCTATGGTTGATAGACACCAAAGTGGACTTGATCCACAACCCTCTTCAGTGCGGCGCATTGCTGAACTTGGGACATCGGATAACCCCGGATCCATCGTTACAGAAATAATGATGAATCTCTTAGGGTGAACGAAATTGCTACAAATTACATTGAGATCGGAGAGTCTTTTGACCGAAAAGCTACAGTTGTCGACACTTATTTCTCTCGAGCAAATTGTCGACATCATAATGATCCAGATCCTAAGTCCATGGCGAGTGTAGTAAGCGCTCGGACTGGAATCAATGGAAGGAAGCGATTGAAAAGAGATTACCTCGCTTTAAAAAGAAGTATTCTCGAAGTGATGCCTACACCTCGTGGCACCTTCCTGTAGGATACAAGTGGGTTTTCGTCCAGGAAGCGGAATGAAAATAATGAAGTGGTGAGATATAAAGCAAGGCTAGTAGCTCAAGGCTTCACGCAAAGGCCCGTGTTGATTATAATGAGACTTATTCTCCGATTATGAGTGGCATAACCTTCCGATATTTGATATCATGGCGGTTCAAAATCGTCTATCTTTGCGATTGATGGACGTGGTGAATGACATACTTATATGGGTCCTTTGGATTCGAGATTTACATGAAGGTTCGATGGAATCAATGTACCGAATCCACAGGCAAATCGTAACATGTATTGTGTAAAATTGCAAAAGTCATTGTATGGCTTAAAGCAATCAGGGCGCATGTGGTACAATCGATTAAGTGAATTCCTTTCTTTAAAGGGGTACACTAATAATGATGACTGCCCATGTGTTTTCATTAAGAAATCCTCTACAGGATTTTGTATCATTTCGGTATACGTTGATGATCTCAACATCATTGGCAACGAAACCGATATTAATGAAGCACGTCATCATTTAAAGACGGAGTTTGAGATGAAGGATTTGGGTAAAACCAAATTTTGCTTAGGTTTGCAACTTGAGCATTTACCTTCAGGAATTTTTGTATATCAAGCTAGTTATATCCGAGAAAATATTAGAGAAATTCAATATGGATAAGTCATATCCATCCAGAACCCCTATGGTGGTCAGATCTCTAGACGTAGAGAAAGACCCTTTTAGACCTCGGGATGATGGAGAGGAGATATTGGGACCTAAGTTCCCTTATCTTAGTGCTATTGGTGCACTCATGTATCTTGCAAATAGTACCCGGCCGGACATTGCATTTGCAGTGAATCTACTTGCAAGACACAGTGCTGCTCCCACCAAGCGTCATTGGTCTGGAGTGAAGAATGTCTTTAGATATCTCAATGGTACAAAAGATCTTGGTCTTTTCTATGGAAGAAATCGAGATTCGACTTTAACTGGATATACAGATGCTGGCTATTTATCTGATCCCCATAATGCCAGATCACAGACCGGCTTTGTATACTTACAAGGTGGAACAGCCATCTCTTGGAAATCTTCCAAACAAACTTTGGTGGCTACCTCTACCAATCATTCTGAAATAATTGCATTATATGAGGCCTCCCGAGAATGTGTTTGGCTTCGCAGAATGATAAACCACATACTTCAATCATGTGGTCTTGGTTCCATTGAATCTCCAACCATTATCTATGAAGATAATCTTTGCGTGTGTGATTCAAATGGAGACGACTTATATTAAAACAACATCACTAAGCATATTGCTCCAAAATTGTTTTATCCCCATGAATTGCAAAAGAGTGGGGAAATAAACATCCTGCAAACTAAGTCATGTGATAATCTTACTGATTTATTCACAAAGTCTCTACCTTATTCTACATTTTCTAAATGTGTTAAGGGAATTGGTATGAGACGGCTTAGAGATTTGCAGGAATCAGGGGGAGTCTCTCTCACTGATAAATAACCTGTTTAATATTATATTGTACTCTTTTCTTTGTATGAGTTTTTCCCTCTTTGAGGTTTTCTCATGTAAAGTTTTTAATGAGGCAATATTGATACAGTTTATATGTCGTATCATCTATTTTTCCCACTGGGTTTTTTAGAGGATGATATTAGGCATGTCTAGTTCATAGACAAAATAATTCCATATTGATCTCAGAAGATGGATTCGATCAAGGGGGAGTGTTGCAAACAGAATTGAAGGATGATCTCATCCATGCAACCGCTAGACCAAAAGACGCGAAGCAAACAACCGTCACAAGAAGGAAAAGACACCTACTAACGAAGCAACGCGTTCTCTCATCTCTCCCTCTCCTTGTAATCCCGAACGGGTGCAAAGCCACCCGTTCACCATGTATATATATTAATCAATGAATGGAATACAATCAGAAGTTCACACATCATTGTCTCTTTACTTTTCTACTCTAATAAGAATCGTGCTCGTGTGGATATTTTTGGACGGAGTGAGTCGTTGTTCTAGAGAAGAACCACGCGTGTGTGAATCCGCATCCTAGAAATGCTGAGTTGGATATTTTTGGACGTCGTTGAGATTGAGTTGGTCGTAAGTCATCGTTACACACACTACTAGTCAATGCAATGGTGATAATAATCACCGGCCGAATCCTTTTGATCTTGTGTGTATGTGGTTGTAACACTCTACGCATAAGTTTCATCATCTCCGATTCAAGACTGCATGCATGCGCTTGTTCGATCCAGGAAAAGACCACTACCAACAAGATGCTAAGGCTATTCACAGTGCATTGTATCTTGTCACAATATCCAAAGCTGCTATGTCATATGATATTATAGAAGATACAACTATCCCAATGCATGGTATCATGGATTGTTTCTTAGTCCTCACAAGATAATTAAATGCTAGATGTGTATGAGAGTATAAATTGTAGGCCACTTAGATGCTTCAAGTTTCAATGACTATGATTTCGTGCCCAAGTGGTATCTTCCTCAAGATACAACTTTCTTCTCTCCCCTCTTAACTCTCTTGCCACATCATCAAAAATGCTTATGTGGCATGCATTAAATGGGTATGTTACCATGCACTGGAAATAGCCTAAGTAACGAGGGAGCAGACAGGCATCTGGAATCACCTGAGTAGGTAACACACCGCCGTACACGTACGTACTCTTGATCAACCATGCACCACGTACGCGTCCAGGAAAACATCCATCTAATCACGACTACTAAACTTGTCCTGATGCATACATGGCACCTCTAGAAGATTAATTAGTAGCTGCTGGGGTTGTCGTTACCCTAATCGACTGCTATGGATGCCCGGGATGGATGGCGTCTGGAAGCAAAACCGAGCCCCGCGCACGGGTCACCGTCATGGGCGGCGCCATCCAAGCTCATGAACATCGTGTCGCTGCCGGATAAGTAGCTCCAGTTGTTCCTGCCCTGGAGGAACGCCAGGGTGTTGCACCCGATGGCCGTGAACTTGTTCCTCCCCGTGGCATAGATTTGCCAGATGAACCGGACCAGGGCCTAGTAAAAATTCCTCCCTGATCCGATCCACAGAGAGTTCTCGTCGTCCGTCGATTGCATGTTTTAGTTTTCTCTTTTTGCCATAGCTCTATTTCCTTTTTTTTTATTGTCGTACGTGACTTTCTTTTATCTAGCCTTAGGTGAATAGATCGAAACCAGATGGAGAAATTGGGTTAGGCATCCAAACACAAAGACACCCTGCAGTAACCCAGGAAAATCGATCAAGTTCCCTGTTCTGAATGCAGCAGCTTTGGGTGTGACAGCTCTATTGGCCAAGTTGGTTTCGGGGACAGCCTGCGGTCATGATTATACCCTGTAAAGCATTAATGTCCTTCCTATCCATTTATGCGGTACATTTGGCCTGCCATATCTATATGTGCTATCTTCCGACATGTGCTTTCACATTGGAGACCTTGACTGTTGGTCAAATTTTTGTGGATCGCTACGCAGCACCATAATGCAATCCTGCAATAGTGAACAAACAAGTTCAGCTTTTGATGCTTTTATGTATCATCAACTCTAATATAAGTTGCATAAATCTTGAAACAAACAGAGGGATAAATAGTTATCATCTATCATTTATTTATGCTTTAATATTTATGCAATTTTCAAAAAGTGCTGCACGGAAGCACCTCCCAGAAAACAATTCAACACGTTGTACCATGTAATCGCAAGAAAAAAAAACTAACCTAAACGGGCACAAAAAAGAATAAGATTTGGTGCCAGATATGTAGAGAATGCCACTGGCCCACTGCAGCTTATAACAGAACAAAACCCAGCGATTCTATTAGCTGAACAAATGTAGCACCTAAACAACAAGTAGACATCGATTGTGCTCCTCCTTGTGACTGAAGGAAGGTTCATTCTGTACAAAAACAGAAAAAATAAATAAAAAAGAAAGAAAGCACCAAACTATAGCAAAAAAAGCCATGAAACATACATGGCAAGACTAAAGAAAGTGAAACACGCATAGGCTGAAGAGGATACCTCGAAAAAGAATACAATTAAAGATGTGGCCTTCCTTGTCCTTGTCGAGCCTTTTCTGATTTTTCTAATGAAGATGGGCTGCCCGAACCTACATATTCAAACTAGGTGCTATCATTTCCTTGTTTTGAGAAGTTGATCTGGTCTAATTAATTAATACTAGAAAATTATGGGCGAAGAAAACGAAATACGAAGCATGAAGAAGAGGAGAGATTGCCCCTGCTGCCAAATATGCGATCTACGCTTGGCCGTGCGCGAGCGCCCGACTGCCCGCACGTGAGTGCGTGCTGCCCCGGTTGCCCGCGAGCGGCGACGCGCGAGGATGTGCGACGTGGACAGAGATATACGGAGTACAACGCTGTGATCGCAACGAGCCGAGCCGGCCGCGCGAGGGGAACAACGCGACGTGGCGGTGCTCCTAGGCTGCGAATTCTTCCATCTTTAATATATAGGATCTGTTTGATAGAGCTTCAGATTTCAACTTCAGTTTATATTTTTGGTCTAAAATGTAAATAATATGATATATCTAAACACTCTTAATATACTCACAGCTTCAGTTTCACGAATCTGGTGAAGTTGAATCCCTACTAAACACACTCATAGTATATGAGGGCATGTACAATGGTTTAGACGGCTGCCGTCTACAAGAGTTTTGAAGATCGCACACAGACAGCAGAAGAGACAACTCGTACAGTGGCTTGTCTATTAGGTTGTCTATGTACTATTTATTTCATGCAAGGCCTTTATTGCTCTATGGTGATGAAATATACATATAATCTTTGTAGCCATTTTGTTGCTTGTTTAAGAGAATACATGGTGGGTACTCAACATGAATGTAACAAGTGCGGATCCAGACAACAGGAATGTAAGGCGGATTCAGACAACAGGAATGCTATAGTTTTCTGCATAATTCCAATAATATGTTCGAGCTGGGTATATTTGAGCTGCAGCCCTTGAAGTTATATGCTCCACTAGCAGTTAGGAAGAATGCATACGCCCATACAATGCCAACACTGAGGGGCACCTGCCAACAACAGATTCAAGTGCAGTTAGCACACAACAAAGCATTGGTTCAACTTGGTTGATGGAAAAAGTAATATGCTAGTATACTATCTACACAACAGTGAACCTATAGGGACAAAGGATTAGAGAAATACCGCATAGATTAGGAAGATACGATTGCCAAACAGGGATATTTTTCTCATGTACTGCAATGCATAAATGCAGTAATCAGCATGGTGTTGGAGCAATACAAGTTAAAGAACAAACCACCAGTGGTGGCAACAGTAACACTACAAGCATAAAACAAACAGAAGCAAGTAAAATAAGATGGGAAGATGTAAATAGAAGGAGAACGTTGCAGGCATACCGGTGTGCACAGAAGAACCAATACAATGAGGGGCATGCTGATTTCTACACAACTACCAGCCTGAGGGAAACCATAACTGAAAAATGCCAAACCCACAGCAGCAATAGTTGGTGCCACAACTACCGGGTTTATTAACCTGTCATGCCACATAGATGTAAATATGTTGCAACCGATCTCCTCTGGAGTTGATTCTTCAGTCTTCAGGCTATGTCAACAATCTCTGATATTTTGCCTCCAATGTACTATGATATTTTGCCTCCAATGTACTCTGAACCAGCAATCTCTGATATTCTGACTCGGTTAACAGAATTTTAATCGGACTCCAATTCTGATTAACCAGACTCTACTCGGCAAAGACTCCTGCCGCTGTTACTATTATCTATCCGGCACATTGCCGGTTACTTCTAGTATACAGACTCTGTAGACTAAGCAAAATTGAATACGTCTGACTCATAAAGAAACAGAAAGACAAACTGGAAACAAGATTATCTCAACAAAATATACTCTATTTTTGTTGAGTTTTGTGCATGGCTTACGGCAGGCAAGCAAGCCAATCAATAGTAGACCAAGCCAAGCAGAAGGCCCTCAACCAGGGGAATCCTTATTGATCAGTAGTCACAGAAAACTCCATACCGAAAGAGCTAGCCTGGGGCATTCCAACATCCAGGTTAGAGAAAGTGCAGGTCAAACTGCGAAGTGTGGAGAAAAATTAGCTCACCTGGATATTACAAGAGGGCACTATAGCATAAAGCAAAGGAATTGTAACATATACCTATACTCCAGAAGCAGTCATCAACTTTAACTGGCTTGTAAAGCTCACCCTGGTAAGAAGTGAAGTTCCAATTAGAAGACCATACTAAAAAAGAATTACCAAATCATGGACACAGAGCTACTCGAGATAATTTCTACAAGAAAAATGCTTTCATGCAGAAGGAGATAACGAAATTTTGTTATGTCATAGTACATTTGTTATGTATCAATAGCATGTCCTGTTCCTACCAAATGGCTGGTATCTTGCTAGTTCCTCAACATGATGGTGAGTAATCGTTTCTCTGCATCAGAAATAGAATTCCACATTTCCACAACGACAAGAATTCAGTGCTACAATTTCATTTGTTATCCGACTTTTGCTTCTGGAAGGAACGTTCCAAATTCCTTCTGACTTTGGTTGTAAAAGGCACAATCTGAATTTCAACTAGAAATCGACCAAGACCTTTATGATGACCACACAAACACACACATGCTGAACAACACTATAGCAGTCTAGTTCAAGCAGCAAGCAAGAGAAGCTCGAGAGCAATCCTTACAAGAATCAGCAACGCAGGAGTTACCCATAGCTCTGCCACTTCCTCTACTTCTCGCTGGGTTCCTCTCATCCTCTGCAAGGGAAATTAATCATCATGCCAAAATGCAGAATAAACAACATAAAGAATCTTCAAAGGTGCTGCAAATCTTGATCATATAACTACCACAAAATATATGTAAAAAAATCCCCCCAAAATTGCAAGAGATCAAGAGGTAAAAGCCCTCTCCACGAACAAGTAGATTAAAAAGGAACGCACTTCACTCTAGAACGATGAGAACGCATCTAGTCCTCTGGTATCAAGAACGCCAAGAACTTGCATGATCGCAAATCCCTGAACCCAAAGAACTTGCTAATCATCAAGGCGCTACCGTATCCTTGTCCGCCGCCGCCTGGCCCGCCTGCTTCTGCGCCGCCACTCGCGTATTCTTGTCCGCCGCCTGGCCCGCCTGCTTCCGGCGCTGCGCATCGAGAGCTGCTGCGCCAGCCGCATCCAGAACGAAAGGCGTCGCCGCGCCATTCGTTCCTAGCGCCGCCGCCGGATCCATGAGAAGGGTTTCGCGATGGCTCGGGAGGGGAATAGAATGGCGCGCTTGGAAAGAATATGGCGCGCTGGGGAAGCGCCGCACCAGATCGCCCGCGCTCGTTGACGACTCCCAACGCCCGATACAACGGTGGCTTTGCCGTCGACGAAATCTGGGAGCACGAGCCGGAGCCGTCGCCTCGCGAGACGACGACTGCGTTCTCCCTCTTCATTTACTTGTGTCCACGTAGGATCCAAACGATGAGCTGGCAGCATATAGACAGCTTAATTAATACCGTTGTACATGCCCTGATATGATTCTAAATTCAAAAAGTATATAGGACATTGATTAGAAATAGTGCCAAGCAAGCGTAGTTACCGTGATGAAGAACCGTCTCAAACAAACGATTAGTCGTTAATTAAGAAACTCATGAAATAAAAAGTCTACTTTTTACCTTACATGAAGTTTTGCATGCGTGCAAACTACCTGGCCCTTTTCAGAAGAAAGTTGATTTCCATCAACAAAGAAAGAACAGCCAGTCAAAAGTTAGTACGCACTGCTAGATCCTGAAAATCCGCAACTTCAGATTTTCGTTTACGATCTGATGAAAATCATCATTCATAGTAGAATATGAGGATTCTACTGTGTGAAGTAGAGTATTCTTGCAATCGGACTTGCATCTTTTACCTACATTGTCCTTTAGTAAGTTTCTTTGGCTTTAAGACCAACTAGGTAGATCCACGAGCTCCGCCGCGTTGGGTGAATTTTGATAGAGTATCCATTTGGCAATAACAACATCGACGCAAATTTCCGGAACAGTGAGGAGTTTTTTTTTTGGGCAAAAGGGCTCTGTTTGCACCAGAATTTGACAAGACATAGTCAATTTGTTAGGCTAAGGATAAAAAGGATATTTTTTGCCGATATCGGTCAAGAAAAGAAAAGTTAAGCTAAAGATAGAATTATGACCGATATTAATTCATAGAAAGAAATTTAGTCCTAATAAAGACCGATATAGATCTTGGTTGACAACGCATTGGAGAATGATGCGATCGGCCAATAAACAATAAAAGATAGTTAAAGGCAAACAAAAAAGGACAAATACAATTAATCAAACAACTCGCATCTACTTTTTATGTACTTTCTTGTCAACTAAGAGTAGCTCTGTAATTTAGAATCTCTCCTGTAATTCGATTTTGATCAACAAAGTTGCACATCGCCGATTATTGGTCATCCTCGATTACGTCAAGTTTGATTTTCTCTGATCTTGTTGTGCATTGCTTTTTACGAAAAAATCTACCTTTTACCATATAACCAGCCTAATTGACTGTTTAGATTTATCGTTACCTTTGATTTAATCAGCTTCTGGTAGCTGTTTAGATCTTTGTCGATCAACGCAGTTGGTCGATTTTGAGCATATATTTTCTATCTTGGCGATTGCAGGATCAAATCGGTTAGCACAATACGACCAATCTAAACCCGGTGTTCTCATGTGTTTGAGCCGACAAATCCGTCGTCACATTTTTCGGCGCCAACAGGCTCGGTCCGAACCCTTGGGTGAATTTGCGAAACCACAGGGTCATTTTTGCAAAACAGGCCTGGCCGGGCTGGTCTCAATTTTCTAGAAATGGGAGGATATGTTTGTGAAATGGCTTGGTCCGGACCTAGCTGCAAATCTGCAAAACCATGAGATTGTTTTCGGAAAATAGCTAGTGGGAGGATCTCTATGTAATTTCAGATTTCTAAAGCGTTTCCCTGAACTTGCTGAGGTGGCACTCTGAATGGCCTCCATGTCCTTTACCTTTAAAGAGAGTACAAGGTAGGATCTCGCGTTACGCCGCTAGGTGCGAAATTTGGTTTATTGGTTCTTTTTGGAAAAAAAACACGGTAGAAGGATCTTAACGTAATTTCTATTTTCTGGAAGGGTTTTGTAAAAAAAATAGGCTGGTTAGGAGCTGACAGTGAATTTGCGTTGCCACTAGGTCTCCTTTTTTTGGAAAAACAACCATCACGGGTCCATTCACGAATACACGGAACTATAAGTCTTTTTTGCAAAATTATAGGCAGAAGGAACTGGATGTAATTTCTATTTTTACAAAAATAATTGGTGGAGGATCCGTCCACGAATATACGAAACCACAGGGCCTCTTTTGAAAAATAACCTGTGGAAGGACCCAAACGCAATTTAAAAATTTGTAGAGAGCCTTTTCACAAAAAAAGTGTGACATGTGGCATAGCTGGTTGGTCTCTAATTTCTTCGGCTTTAACTCTGGATGTAATTTCTATTTTTACAAAAATAACCGGTGGAGAATCCGTCCGTGAATATATGAAACCACAGGGCCTCTTTTGAAAAATAACCTGTGGAAGGACCTAAACGCAATTTAGAAATTTGTAGAGAGCCTTTTCACAAAAAAAAAATAGTGTGACACAGTTGGTTGGTCTCTAATTTTTTCGGCTTTAATAGATAAGTTATAAGTATATTTAATAGTTATAGCCAACAGGAAAGAATATTGAAATATATCAATATGCCTAAGTTTGAATTTGTTCGTGGAAATGACAAAGAACGCCGCCCACAAGGCTCCTCCATCACAAGGACCTGGACGAAGTCTGTGCCTCGACGAACCAATCTGAACCTGGTGTTCTCATGTGTTTGAGCTGACAAATCTGTCGTTACATTTTTCGGCGCCAACAAGCTCGGTCCGAACCCTTGCGCGAATTTGCGAAACCACGGGGTCATTTTTGCAAAACAGGCCTGGCCGGGCTAGTCTCAATTTTCTGGAAATGGGAGGATATGTTTGTGAAATGGCTTGATCCGGACCTAGCTGCAAATCTGCAAAACCATGAAATTGTTTTCGCAAAATAGCTAGTGGGAGGATCTCTACGTAATTTCGGATTTCTAAGAGCGTTTCCCTGGACTCGCCGAGGAGGCGCTCTGAATGGCCTCCATTTCCTTTACCTTTGAAGAGAGTAAGTATAGTTATAGTTATTTTTAGTTATAGTTATAGCCAACAGGAAAGAATATTGAAATACATCAATATGCCCAAGTTTGAATTTGTTCGTGGAAATGACAAAGAACACCGCCCACAAGGCTCCTCCATCACAAGGACCTGGACGAAGTCTGCGCCTCGACGACGACGGCCGCTGCTCCGCAATGAGAGAGACGACTTTCAGGTGACCTCTCCTGCTGGTACCGTGCGATCTAAAAGAAACTTGTCCGGTAGACGATCATGGCTACAGGCTACACTGTCACCATAGAACATTCTAGCCGGTTTGTGTATATGTTGCAGACTTGCAGCGTAGGAATTTTACAGAAATCTCCTCACACGGTATCTTTTTTCATCACAGCAATTTTGTCGCAATTGTATTATTTCCATATAGAAATCTTACAAAGACTCCCTCCGTACAAACGCAGCCACATCCTAAGGCGGGCATATTTGAGGAAATAGTAATTCAATAGCGAGCAATCCCCAACGTAATGTGACATTATATGATACTGCCAATAGATTGATAAATCTCACATCGAAGGAAATTAGATTGAATAATATTACAGGCATAATTAAGGGTACATTTGGATCTATATGACCTTAATTAATTACCCGTAACTTGGGCCTCACTGACTCGTAATTTTGCTAACTTAAGTTTGTCCACCACCCTAACCATGCTTGGTCTCTCGTCCACGTTTTCTTTGAGACAACTCTGCTGATTTTGACCATACTGGGCTGGTTCTGACAAGGCTGGTCTCTTAATGGGCCGGGCCTATCTATGTCTTTGTTTTGAGTGTTTGCAGGTGGTTTATTTTTTTAAAAAAATGGATGAAAACTCTACTTAAATTCGACTAGAAAAGTTGTCGCGTATTTGTTTTCTTTTAAAGGTTAGCTGCCGAATATTCTTAAGAGCTGAGCTGAGCTTCACTCTCATAGTCCCATGCATGCATTTTACATAGTGTTAATAGTAGAAGGCAAAGGCTCACTAATTAAAAATTTTATAGAGAGCAATATCATCATCCAGTCTACTGAATCTGCATGCATCAGACATTCAGAAACACACACATGTACTTGTTGTTCACCATTATTATTACAGAAGATAAAAAGATGCAATTAAGAGGTAGGATCGATGTCGATCGGAATCATTAATTTGGATATGATCTTTCTCAACAAAAGAAAGAATGAACATGAATTATTTGGATATGAGCACGTCCTTGCTGCTGGTGATGCTTTGCGGACGGCGGCAGCAGATGGGGTTGTACTGGCCCGGCTTGCAGTACGTCTTGGGGTTGTTGAACCCCTGCTTCTGGCAATACTCAGGGCACGTCGTCTCGTCGCACGGTATGATCGCGTGGCAGTAATTGTCGGCTATGCAAATGCAAATGCAGTAGATCGAGTTAAGCTTGATTAGCACATGCGTATATATGTATATATGTGCAGACAAATTAAATCAACTGAAAATATATTGTATGCGTGTAAATATTTTTATTACCTTTGTGCATGGCAGGATGAGAAAAGCATAGACAACACTACAAGAGCTGACAGGAACATAACCCTGCAGGTATCCTTTGCCACGATCGAGAAGTTAAGATCAGGCTAGCTAGCTAGGGTTCTCAATTGATGTCGTGTTTCTAGCTCTTATTCTTATGAATGGACGATATGTATATGCTCTTTTAGACCTTGTTATATATAGAGGGGCAGAAGGTAGGAGCTAGCATCGGCAAACATCTTGGAGATCGAGTTCATTGTCCCCATTTAATTTATATATTATCTAATGCATCCATATATATAATGTCTTCTTAATTGCTTGATACATTGTCCCGGCTGGTACAGTGAATTAAAACTAGATGATGATCTTGTTTTCAATGATACTACTTTGAACCAGGTCGTATCTTTGGATGTCATTGATATCGTTGTGAGAGGATGGATGTCATTAATTGGGTGCTAATTAGATGTATTGCGCCTAAGCTTGGGCTGGCTTGCAACTGGGCTTGGACAAAGGGGCCGTGGGCCTGTATGTGGGCACCAAGGCCACAGACTATTAATTACGTACTACCACGGTCCATCCATGAACAACGATCTTTTCTACAAAATAAATATGTATGGACAAAAAGGTGACAATCTTGAATTTTTTTTTCTTGTGATGATAACGCATTGAATCATGCATTTCAAGCGCAGCTGATCGATGGCAGAGAGATCGATGCCGGCCGGGTTACATAACCGTTTAGCATTTCGTTCAGACTAGCAGTATTTAGCGCTCCTCTTCTTCATCTTTGGCTTCATCTTTTGAGACCAGCAGTTCGGGTGGCTTAATCAAGAGTAATTAACATGCATGTTTATTTATTGATTCTGCTGCATGATCAAGTAGGGCCAGCTATTCTTGCTTTCTGCGTTGCCTGGTTGGGAAGGCCATAGCCATGGATGGCCACAAGAGCCACCAAGAAGAAGGCAGCACTAGTACCCTTGTTGACAAATGCCATAAGCAGAGTACTCGCCGGCTGCTAAATTTTCTCCCCTGTTTTGGTAGCTCTTCTTATAGAAAATGGAATTCTATACAAGCATACATACATACATACATACATACATACATACATACATGTGCATCCAAGCAGATCTGATTCTTCTGGGCCTTGGAGCGTCAGACCAAGCCTCGATGAGGTTGTTGCTAGACTTGCCCCATATATATATATGCTGCTGATCCTCGCCTGGAGGATTCACACAGTCGTCATGATGCAGAGCTCGTTGGCGCTGACGAGGCAAGGGATGAGCGAGCTAATCAGGATGCTGACAGATCGAGGGAGATAAACATCAGATGAAAATAGTTCCTATTGTTGGTTTTGGAGGATTAATTGGGCAAGACAGACAGGCCTTGCCAACATGGTGTATCGATCAGAAGCTTAAATCGCAATTCCATTGTGGGGCATTTGCATCAGCATCTCCTAATCGATCCCTACATGAATAAAATTTTCAAATCCATGCTCTATCAACTTACGAGAAAAAGTATGCGAATGAACATCCATGATGTAGAGAAGGATGAAAGACAGCTCATTGACGAAATTACATAATTACTATCAGCTATCTATAAGACTATATCACGTAGGATTTTAGGTGATATAGAGGAGAGAGAAAACTGTTGTTTACTATTTAATAGACGATTTTATAGATAGATTTCTATTTTTTTATGCCATTGTATAGACAGTCTGTTAATTGGATAAGAGACATTACAGACAACTATATACACGATCCTTTGTATGAGTTATTTTTAGTGCTGTCTATAGATGATATGGAGATATATTACAGACAACTGATGTCTATACCACTGTATATGCTCTAATTAATGTGTGGACGTGTTGTTTTTAGTTGCACAACACAGTACTTGTTACTTTTGGATAGGTAAACTGCACTAAGTTCCTCTGTGTCAACATACGCAGATTAACTTGTCTTTACACCAACTATATGCCCGTGTTCATCTCTTTAGATATGTCAAATTGGTTGTGCGCGCCACTCGAGTCCATCTTTTTGTTGCTGTTGCTGCTGCTTGTTTGGTCATTTGCATATTCCGATCCACGTAACCTGTAGGCTTCGAAGTTCAACTGTTGCAATTTCGTTTCTGTTCAATTTCGGTTCGGAATTGCGAGATGGTTCGATCAATTTAAAGTATATCTGGATGGGCGGCCACTCCTAGTTGTATTCGGAGGTGGTATCATTCTAGTGCTCGGATGCATGCTAGGTAGCAATTTTGCAGGCAATTTCTCTTTTTAGATAAGATTGTCTGTGATAATTGTGATACACATCATAAATAGTTCTTCTTTTTTAAACCGTGTGTAGTATCAATACATATGACAAATGATCTTATATTTTCAATGCACATAGTAGATAATTTTTTTTTACTAAGGCCCTGTTTGGCAGAGCTCTGCTCCCAGCTTCTGCGGAGTGAATCTATGGAGCTCTGCCAAACAGCAGTTTTCTGATAATCGCTCCCAAGGTGATTCCCGTGAAGTGATTCTCCGAAATGAACTAGGGGCTGGGAGCTGAAAAAAGCTGCTTCTCCTGATTCACTCCCAACAAAGAGTCAGTTTCTCCATAGAGTTTATCCTATGGATTCGTTAGAGAATCACTTTCAGCGACCGAATCACTTCTCTCAGAGAATCACTTCTAATAGAGAATCAGAATCAGAGGGAGCTCTATCAAACAGGCCCTGAAATCATCCGACGATTCTATTATAACCCTGACCCATTCTGCATTTATCCTTCCCAACATATATATGAGTGAATCGATCCCCATTCTTCTCGGCTGCAACGCCCTTCTCACCCCGCCCACTGCGAAGCCCCGCTGCCATGAGATCATCTCCTCCACCTCAAGTACACACACCCCGCATCTCCTCCTCCAAATCCATCTCATACATCTTAAATGTTTAAACCCTAAAGCCCCAATCCCACCTCCATGGCCACCGCCTCTGCTCTGACGGGGCCCGCTCGTCGTCAATCCCAACAAATTCAACTCCAACTACCGGTTGCTACGAGGAGGAGGACGAGATCGAACTCTCTGACGACCGCGACGTTGACGACTCAGGATCTCGCGATGGCGGCGGCTCGGATGCTGATGATGTGGAGTGGGACATGCTGCTGCGCCACCGCCTCATGCATACCTACCATACCTTGACACCTATCTGGTACGTGCCCTTCCCCCTTGTTGATTAAATTGGCTTCAGTGTTGATGCGCGAGGTGTTTGTTGATATGCCGATGAGTTTGGCTGATTAGACAGTACATCCTAGAAACGACGAAGTAAATTTGGCATGTCATCTGCTTCCAAGCTTTTTCAGGGTTTCCAATTCCGAACATGATTCGTCCTATGGAGATATTATGCTATATCTGTGATTCAGGAACCAACTTGTAACAATATTTTGTTCCAATGCTCAATTTCCTAAGAATAACGAAACAATTTACAATACCTATGCCCTATACAGACCATGCATGTAATTTTTTCATGGGAAGGTATCCACTGGTGTTTGTCTCAAATGCAGAGCTATACAAGGTGGTTAGCATTAAGAAGTTCAAGGACATATGGGACCAGGATGCCCTCACGAGGTAAGCTCGTGCTTTCACAGTTTAGAGTAAACTACTATTCTTTGCATTTTTTATTGGATTGGATGGTATGAAGAATTGGACCATCATTTTGATAGTTCGTATCATGAAAAAAGCATGATCATTATTTGATTCCATATAAGATTGTATAGCTTGTTAAACCCATATTGTGAACTGCAGTTATGGATCCTATGCAAACTAATCCTACTCTGCAGTTAAGAACAGGTCACCCGTACTAGAATTTCTCTGGATTTTACATGATGCTGCCATTTTATGAAATGAATGATATATCTCAAGTAAATGTTTGACAATGTTATATGTAGTCGTACGATACAACGACTATCAGGTTGGTGCTGATTGTTCCAAATGCAATCCGAGCAGTTTTTAAATCAGTTTTTAATTTAGAACACAGTTCAATTGTTCCGGTAGAGATAATGCTATTATCTGAGATTTAGGAACTTTGCCGCTCTATCTGAACAAAATATAATTGTTGTTCATTTATTTCTTGCAAAACAAAATTTGTTTTGCATATATGTGAATGAGTTGAGTGGTAGCAATATATTCTGCAGCTTTTTACTCTGAACCTGCAGTAGGAACTAACTAATAAAAGTGACAGCCAAAAGTCCTTGGTTGGCGTTTTACTTTTGCTTGTACACAGTAGGCTTGGTTGGGATTCATTTCTATTGAAGTTTTGTGATATTCATAGAAAAATAACTTTAAGATTCATTTCTGCTTGGCGATAATGATAAAACCAGACTCAAAAGAGTCATGTTGTGAGTAGAGTGATACAGTGCCTCACACTACAAGTTATTCAGCCAAATATTGAGCTGGTCCTTTCTCTTCTCCTTTCTGAACACTGCAAGAAATTTTACTTCACTTCTCCGTTCTGAACACTGTTAATTTTGCCATGACTTGGATGCTATAAATTTTTGCTAACTATCCAAATTTACCATGACTTGGATGGTACAAATTTTTGCTAAGCATCCAAGTCATGGTAAATTTGGAACATCCAGTCATGGCAAATTTGGAGACTTAGGTAAAATTTGGGCACCCAAGTCATGGCAAATTTGGAAATTCGGAGGATGCATCATATATTTTGTAGTGCTGAACCAGTGTGATCACAGACGGTTTTATGTAAGAACCATCTGTGATAATTGTACATCACAGACGGTTCTTGCGAAGAACAGTTTGTGATAAGTTTTTCACAGACGGTTCACTATCTATTATGTGTCGTTATTATCACTGACACATGCTTACAGACGGTTCAAAAAACCGTCTGTGATGACTTTTTAGAATTGTCTGTGATGTCCTTTTCTGTAGTAGTATTTGAATTTTAAAATTGAAAATTGATACTTTGGTTTTCAGTTTTGGAACTCTCCGAAGTGCACTGAAACTACATGAAACTAGTGTAGAGGCATTGATCATGCATGTATGGCCTTCTTGCATGCATAGAGTGCAATCGCCTGAAGCTAATCTGAATTACTACAGAATTAATTCTCGCCATTCTATCCTCTAATGCATCTAACATTTTCCTTTTTCTTTCTATGATATATCCAAGTATTTTCTCTCTCTCTCTCTCTCTCCCCTTTTTTGTTTCATGAGGAGCATTCCCTTCTTTTTTTATTTATTTTTAATGTTTACACATACTAGTTTTGTGCTTTTGCTTTCATTATTATTTTTTTCTCTATGATGAGTTATCAAGCTTCTTCATACAGGTTCTGAATTTACATTGGGCCATACTGGGCTGATTTTGACAAGCCTAGTTTCTTAATGGGTCCGGTCCATTTATGTCTTGTTTCAGGAGAGTTTGCAGGTGGTTTATTTAAAAAAAATTTGGATGACAACTCTGCTTAAATTCGACTAGAAAAAGTTGTGGCATATTTCTTTTCTTTCAAAGGTTAGTTGCCGCATATTCTTAAGAGCCGAGCTGAGTTCACTGTCATAGCCCCATGCATGCATTTCACATAGTGGTAATAGTAAAAGGCAAAGGCTCACCGATTAAAAATGTTATGCGAGAGCAATATCATCATCCAGTCCACTGAATCTGCACGCATCATGCATTCAGATGCACACACATATACTTGTTCACCATTATTATGACAGAAGATATATAAGTGCAACTAAGAGCACTACTACAAAAAAGGCTTATATTAGACCCTTTTTGGAAAATCGTTTGTGATATCACCACTAACGGTTTTTAGTTAAAAGGGTCAGTGACGTGAACAATCTGCGATGATATCAGTGCCTTATACCGGCTCCCTCAGCGTATCCATGTCGGCTCGCCCCCCGTAAGCTCCGCGTGCCCGACTGCTTGGCACCGCGTGCCCTTCCTCCCCATCCACGCTGCCCACATCCACCACCCCCCCCCCTCCACCCAACACGCGGCGTGCCCCGTGCGACCTCTGCTCTGTGCGCTTTGCCAGCCCTCCTGGCTACCGACGCGGCCGCACGAGCTTATAGAGGTGTACAACGTTCTCATGCTCTTCCAAATCATCGGATCTCGGGCGCTCTCTTGCCCGACTGGTCTGACCTCCACATCATCAGATCTCGAGCCATTCTCCTAGTTGGTTTGAAAATTTCTGCTATTTGGTGTTTTCTGTTTGGGGGCTTCTATTCTGCTCCGAATCGGAGATCTCAAGTGTGATTTTTTCCCCTGGAGCTGCGAGCTCTCTGGCCATCGCTGCCGAATTCTCCTCCTCCTCCTCTTCCTCCTTGTCAACGTTGCTGTGGTCTTCAGCTTCCTCTTCTCAGCACTTATCAGTAAAGGTGGTGGTTATCTTGCCTCATGTTTTATTCCTTATCCCTGTGGCTGTTACTGTGGCCAGATCGAATATTTTAACCAGTTACTATTATTTTTCCAGTTATGCATTTATTTGGTCAGTGAGTCCAATGGAATGATGCGATGCAACTTGCAAGCAATATTACTCTACGATTCATGTAGGCATTTCTCATTGATCTAGGAGTAGAAAAACATCTTGCTTAATGTAACTTGATCACCTGGCTATATTCTTCTATACGAGTGGCGTATCTAGAAACTTAGAAAGGAGGGGCTAAAATTGAGACCTTCAAACTAATATATATAATATATTAATATATATATATATATACAGTATTTTTTCAAAACATAGAATATGAGAATGATATATATAATATAAAAATACTAACACTTATCTAACAATGCATATAATATAAATCGTAACATTACAAAGAAAAAAACGTACCGATCATTACTTCTTAAGAGTTGATAGTTGATATTTACGGGTTTTTATGTTTTGAGAACGTTATAAAATATCTTTCATGTCTATCTTGGAAAATATGTCTCGCTCGATGTAGCATACCATGAGATCATTTAACCAGCCATCACTTATCTTATTACGCAAATCTGTCTTGATAATCTTCATTGCCGAGAAAGCTCTTTCAACTGTAGTTGTGCCCACACGTAAAACTAATGCTAATTCAATAAGCCTATAGACTAATGGATAAACAACATGCTTTTTTGCTTCAACTATCATCACCGCGAGACTAACAAGATCATCACAACTTGAAAATTCTTCTCTTCTCAAGTCATCAATGAATGAGTCAAGTTGTGCTTCCAAAACCACATGATCATATGATGAGAAATCATCTGAATAAATCTCTGAAAGCCGAAGAAGCCTACCATGTTCAAAATTTGCAAATGAATCTCTTGGATCTAGACAATACATCTCAAAAACTCTATCGAAGATTCACTGAACCGATTATTTAACTTGATAGCTTCTCTAAATTTGTAGATAAATTTTTTCTAAATTTATCTTACTTGGGGGCGGGTGGGGCTCTAGCCCACCTACGCCCCCCCTCTAAATACGCCACTGCTTCTATATGTGCATTACGTTTGACTTTAGCTGGCTCATATGCTGCAAAAGGATGAGTATATTGTTCTTTAGCAGTTCAGATCACGCGGAGCAATGTCAATGTTTCTGTAATGCTTGAGCTAGGCAGTTTTCATCTGTTGCTTTACATTTTTCAATATGCATCTTGTTTGACTTTGTTAGACTAATCTGTTAATGTTTAACAATTCGCTATACTAACTTAGTCCTTTATCTAGCAGTTGATTTGCACGCATGATTACAATTGCCCTTGGTTGGTTAGTCACCCCAGTGTCTTACTTAGGACTTGATAGGCTTGAAGGACTTGACTCTCTCCTGGTGCTAATGCATCATGCATTGCCAATTTTTTTGACTCTCTCCTGATAGCTTGGTATATTAGCTGCATTTGCCCTTTTTTTCAGGCCTAAGAAATCTGGAATCACTGAATATGAGATACTGTAACTGCATTGCAGATTCAAATATCAAGTATTTATCAGGTAGCTGCGCATCCATTTGTGTCCTTTGAGACTGCTGTTTTGATATAGCATATGGTGCATTTAGACCCCTTACCTCAATAGAAACTAAGCCAATGTTATTTTGAACAGCCAAAACTAAGGAAGCTATACCAGATCTTCCATTCTTGCAAGTCTAACAACTGACAAGCACCTTTCTTTTTGCGGATCTCACAAATTTTAAAGAGCTGCAATTGTCATGTTGCAGAATTACTGATTTGGGTGTTTCTTATCTTAGAGGTAAACATAACTATAAGTTTTACAATTCCTAATTAGAATGTTGATCTTTCTCTTGATGATTCAAAGATCCATCCTTTTCATGTGCTACTTTTACTGTCTTTTAAAAATGTTTTTTTCTGACTCTTATTGCCCATTAGGATCATGTCCAAATGGTGCTTAAGTTGCTGTCGACATTTCTCCCTTAAGATTCTGGAACAAATGGCTGCTATATACATCACATGCCTATGCTGCATACTCTCATATCTGGGATTTCTTCCATTGACGCCGTTCATATTCTCTTCATGTATGGCTTGGTAAGAAAAACATTGTTCTCATATAGCTCATGACTAGTCAGATTTTAGAATTACATTTGACATTGATAGAGCAAATTTCCCTGTACTGGATTTTAGAATTACATACGACGACGCGCCAGACAGCATCCTTCTACAGTCCTCCCCCGGCCGTACCTTGGGAACCCGAAGCCTAGGTATGATGTGCTAGCCAATTCTTCTCGTCTGGATCAGGGGTGAAAACGGGATACGGATACCCGACTCGTATCCATATCCGGGATATATTTATCCGAAATTGTGGGTACGGGTTCGGGTACTTTTGATTCGGGTACTATTCGGATAATTTTTGTTCTGATACGGATCAGATACAGGATAGAATATACCCGATGAAAACGGGTCGGATACGGATACACAGCGGATAATTTCCTATTGGGTACCCGGTCACTCGGTCAACCACCTTCTTGAACTCCTGGGCCTCCACCGACATGTCCGTGTCCGCGTGCTTCTGGACGAGTTCCCTTGGTCCGCGCGATGGTCTCCATGAGGACGCTGAGTGAGAGCTCGAACAGCCTCCGCTTCATCTAGATGCGCGCGGCGCTGCTGGGGGCGACAGCGGCGGCGTGGTATATACGCCGCACCGGGCGAGGCAGCGCAGCAAGAAGGCACCGAGTGCGGCTGGGAGCACGACCATGACAGAGACGTGGATCCACGACTGGAGCGTCTCCGAGCGGGTCTCTGGCGGGAAGAGCTTGTCGGCCTTCTCAGCGAGCGCGGAGAGCAGGCCGACCAAGAAGACTGCCAGCTCGACGGCCTTTGCCTTGATGAGCTCCCACAGGTCTGAGAAGAAGCTCTTGGAGCTGGCCACGGTCCGCACCATGGCGCCGCCGCCCGGTAGGAGCTTCCTCGCCGGTGTCTCCGGGAAAGCCATGGGTTCTCTCTGTGAGTAGTGCGTGTGTGTATCGACTGACGAGTCACACTTGCAACTTGCAAGACGAAACAATAATAGAAGTGCTACTCATAAGCTGAGGAAAAAAAGAATCAATACGTGGCACTGTGCTAGTAGCAAAAAAGCAACCCCTTGCGAAAAAAAAGAGCAACCACTACAGAAAAATAAAAAGAAAGAAAGCAACCACTTGAAAAACAACCGTACCTTCAGATAAAAAGATCCATGGTCGATCGGCCAAAATACATCCTTAAACAAGTGCCATTGTATGACTCATAAAGTAGCGGCAAGGCAGACTAGAGCACAAGGAAGCAGAGTATTCAGAGCAAAACGCTAATTCTGCACTTCTGCACTTCTACGACAATACAGCAGTACTACTCTTCAAAGATGCAAAAACACAGAGATTCTTTTTCGGTGCAAAACTTCACACATTTTCAGATTTCTCGGACTAACTTATACCCAAGAGCTTACATGAATCAAAAACAGATTCAAACTACTAATCCGAACAGACTCTGCGGATTTCCCAAACCGACTCTAAACAAAACACTTTACTAGTTAAATTATTTTTATCACATATTCTGATCCTAGGTAGTTTGCGTACTATTCTACTAAATACCCGTTATCCATATTGTACCTGTTCGTATAATATCCGGTATTCATTTTCTATCCGTTCATAAATACTTGGTATCCGTATCTTAATTCTATCCGATTTTTCACTATCCGTACCCGTACCGTATCCGAAAAAAAATAATTAGGATAGGATACAGGATGACCTACTACCCGATCATATCCGACCCGTTTTCACCCCTAGTCTGGATTTTGTGAGGCTTGCGTTAGGTGAAGCGCGGGTTTGGGATTCCCGATCGTGCTGTGGTTCGCAATTGGGGTTTTGGTTTTGTGAGATTTCGTGCTTCCGACCCGAACCCTAGGTACCTTGTTCGATGACTTCCCTTGGCGTTCAATTTTGACAGTTTTTTCTTTTCGTGTTCGTTTGGCGTTCGATCTTGAAAGTTTTTTCGTATTCATTTGGAATTTGTGGGACATCCAGATTTCAGGCTCACCTCTTTCACCGATCAAAACGCCGTGCAAGAAAAATCAATGAGACTCAGAACGGGATGAATTAACATCGTCCGAGATTTTAGGCTCGATTAATATCAGCAGAAAATGAAATCCACATATATAGTTCCTAATCTCATTTCCTAGTGAGACTAATATGCCGTACGTATACAACTATGTATCGCTCCTATGTCTGATACAAAATCAAATTATTGCTAACTAAGCTCTCTTTAATCTTTCGTAAGCCCTAACAATTTAATTGCACTAACTCTAAAAATAACTACAAGAAAAAGTGGCGGCAGTAAACAGATATCTATAGAAGCAAGGTTAATCACCTCACTGGGCAGCACTCTGCGTCGTTGCTATCGATTTGGTGTACTCCTTTT
The DNA here is from genome assembly GCA_036346375.1 of Guadua angustifolia. Lineage (NCBI taxonomy): Eukaryota > Viridiplantae > Streptophyta > Magnoliopsida > Poales > Poaceae > Guadua > Guadua angustifolia. The sequence goes on from JAYEVE010000201.1 coordinate 28,706, forward strand.
TGATCTTCTTCAGCCTCACGACCACATCGCTCATCATCATCCTTTGCTCAGGCGAGTCGCTTGAGCAGAGCATACCCAACTCGAACACTGGCACAAGAAAGCCATCCAAATTGCAGCTAGAAGAAGAAGAGCCTTGCATTAGTTGGCCATCCACAACATTACCAAGCTCTGCAGGAAACACCTGAAGAACCCATTGCCTGAGGCTCAGTTCTCCAGCAAACATAGCATCTGTGGGTCTCCTTCCGGTGAAGACTTCAAGGAGCATGATCCCGTAGCTGAACACGTCGCTCTTCCGTGATGCTTTTCCAATTGAACCGTACTCTGCTCATGAAATTCACAAACAAAATGAAATTAGAGCAATATTGATCAACCAATGGTTTTAAAAAGAGCTGGAATGAACAAGAGTACAACTGTACAAGTGCTAGCTAGTACCTGGTGCCATGTACCCAAGTGTTCCAGGCATGCTAGCAGTGATCATGGAGCTATCATCAGTTAACAGCAACTTTGCAATGCCAAAGTCTGCCACGTGTGCCGTCATGCCTTCGTCAAATAACACGTTGCTAGGCTTCAAGTCACAGTGCAAGACTACCTCGTAGTGCTCATGGTGCAGATACTCCATTGCCAGCGACACATCTAGCATGATGTCTAGCCTCTGGAGAAACTCCAAGTTCCTTCTACCTTCCGAGCAATGTAGGAGCATCTCTAAGCTGCCATTGGGCATGTACTCAAGCACCAATGCTCTAAAGTCTAGGTTTGAACAAGTGTTCAGTATCCTTATCAAGTTGCGATGCCTTGCCATGCGAAGCACACGGCACTCGGCATCGAAGCTTCTCATGGCCTGTTCCAGTTGCATGTCTAGAACTTTTATGGCAGCCACCAAACCGTTGCTCAGTTGGCCCTTGAAGACCTTTCCAAAGCTTCCGGAACCCAAAAGGTTGCTATCGCTAAAATTATCAGTGGCGTGAGCAAGCTCATGGTAGGAGACCAACTGATGGCTGATCATGTCAACCACACCGGCAGAAACTGTCATCCCTTGTTGCTTCTTAACCTTCTTTCTAATCAATGCATATATGCAGCAAACTACAGCTCCAACTGCCATAATGATAGCAGGGAGCAAGAATTTCAGCATGTGACTATTGGTTCTGCGAGACTTGCTACGACATGAAGGAAATCCTAAGCGTGAAGCACCACATAGCCCCATGTTCCCCACCAAGGATTGTAGGCTGATGTTTGAGAAGACACCTCCTTCTGGTATATGACCTTGTAACTTATTGAAAGACAGGTTCAAGCTAGTGAGGATGGTAAAATTGGCCAGGTACTTTGGGATTGTGCCGGAAAGATTGTTATGGGATAGGTCCAAAGTATGCAAGCTGGCTAGCTTGTCAAAAGACTCTGGAATTGAATCATAGAATGAATTGTGTGATAGGTTCAAGTAGGCAATCATTTGGAGTTGTCCAATTGAATCTGGGAGGCTACCAATCAAGCTGTTGGCAGAGAGATCCATGGTGATAATTTGATTCAAATAGCTTATATCAACCTGTAATGTACCATTCAAGAAGTTTTGAGACAGATCTAGTTGGACGAGGCTGTCAAGATGAAATAAACTTGGAGGTATAGTTGATGCTAACTGGTTGTTGGATAATAACATGTTTTCTAACTTGGTGAGGTTACCGATGTCCTTCGGTATGGAACCAGAGAATTTGTTGTCATACAGGTACAAATTTACTAGATTCTTGAGCATTGCAATCTGAGATGGGAGGGGACCAACCAAGTTATTTCTATCGACGTCAAGAAACTGGAGATTCTCCATCATCATGATTGACTCTGGAATCACACTATGCAGTTGGTTTTGTGAAAGATCTAGCACAATGAGACCTGTCAAATTTGTAATTGTAGCCGGAAATTCACCAACTAACATGTTCTCAGATGCAACAAAAGTTTGCAGCTGACTTGACAGATTCCCAACATAGCTAGGGAAGCTCCCAGTGAAATAATTCATCGAAATGTCAAGGTGCAAGAGTTCCGTACATTTAGAAAGAATGGACAAGAAGCTGAGATCCCCTCGTAGGCGGTTTTTTGCAATACTGAGGTCCGTTAGAGAGATCATGTTACCAATTGTTGTTGGTACCGATCCAACCAATAGGTTTGAGCCCAAATCTAGTTCGGCTAACTCAGACAGGTTGCCAAGAGAAGCAGGGATGGATCCAGTTAGTTGATTGTCGGAGAGAAGCAACGACGGGAGTTGGTCCATCTGTCCAAGTTCTGCCGGAATGGCTCCTGTTAGGTTGCAGGCTGACAGGTCTAGGTAACCTAACTGAGTGAGGTTGCTAAGCGCAGCAGGGATTGGGCCAACAAGGTCATTCACACCCAACGAAAGGAAATTGAGGTGAGCCAATTTGCCCAGCCATGCTGGCACAACACCCTCAAACGAGTTCTCTCCCAGGGAAAGACCTTGGATGTACTGACAAGCTGCGAGCCCAAGTGGAATCTGACCAGTGAAACTGTTTTCTCCGATGCTGATTATTTGTATCTCCGGGAGACTAAAACTTTCGTTGCCAGGGATAGGACCGGTTAAGTTGTAGTTGCCAGTGAGGTAGATAGCATTTAGTGTAGACATGTTGAAGATGGCCGGTGGCACTGGGCCGGCGAGATGATTGGCTTGCAGGACTAGGTTTTGGAGCATTGGCAAGGAGCCAATGCAAGCTGGAATCGGCCCTGACAGGCTGTTGTTGCCAATGTTTAGATGAGTTAGCAAACGTGTATCATTGAATAGATTGTTCGGTATCGAGCCGGTGAGATAATTCGTCATGAGAGTTATGTAGTGAAGATTGTGCAGCTCTACTGGGATTGGACCAGATAGACGGTTAAACCTTAAGGCAAGTACTTGAAGCCTCGTCAGGTTTCCTATGGTAGCAGGGATGCTACCTGACAGGCCATTGAACCTAAGATCTAGGACTTTGAGGCGATGGAGTCTTCCTATATCATTTGGGATCAAACCCGTGAGGTTGGTCCTAGTGAGGTTGAGGATGGAGAGGAAAGAGAGGTTACCGAGGTGAGGAGCAAGCAAACCATGGAGGGGCACGTCCGGCAGCTCCACGGCAGTGATCCGTTGCCTGTGCCGGCTGCACAAGATGCCGACCCAGTGACAGAAAGGCGTGCCGGTGGTCCAGTTGTCACTGAGAGGATGCCGAGAGGGTCAGAAAGCTGGGCTTTGAAAGCCAGCAACGCGGCGAGGTCAGTGTTGCTGCCGTTGCTCTTGCTCAGACCCGGAGAAGAAGCAGCAATCGCAGTGGACAAGGCCATCAGCAGCGCGATGGATGTGAATGGAAATCTAAGTGCCATGTCTGGGCAGTGATGCATTGGCGAGAACAGAGCACAGCTTTCGGGGACAGCCTGAGGTTTTAGCTCTCTAATGCATGCAAGTTGTTTCCTTTACCACTCACCGATGAATCAATCGGACATTGGTTTGGTCTATTTGCGGTGAATAAGTGCATGACCCACTAGCGTGGATCGAGCAGATGCAGCTAGTACGTGTAAAGCTGGTCTTCGAAAAAGAAAAGAAAGAAGAAGGGTACTAGCGTTCATGCATTGCATCAAGAAAAAGGGGTACTAGTCAATCAGTGCATGCATATTGCCCACTGGCCATGACCACTAGTACACGTGGTTTTGCGATTACGATGGGCGTAAATCTAGCTAGGGCTAACTGCTAATTCGGTCCATACACCACGTGCCATTCGGTCAATCCCAGCCGTCGGATTCTAAATGAACAGTAAAAAATTTCTGTTTACCAAATTGACCCTTTTTGCTTCAAGGCTGCTACGATATTATTTCACTGTTTGCTATAAATAGCAGATTTACCCGCACAATTGTGCGGCTACATATCATGATGCAGTTGTCTTTGGTATATAACTCTAGTTCTTATAATTGAAATATGATTGTATATTTGTTAAGTAACTCTATATCCATACATTCCTCCACCGTTTGCTACAGGTTCCCCAGCCTAGCTTAGCAAAGGCAGAGGGTGTGCGACCGGCTGCATGCCGGTGGATTACATAATTAAAGTAAGCATTACTGATATTTTTTAAGGAATTTAATGATCAAAGGTGAAAAAAAAACATCACTTTTTTCTAACTGGAAGGAGTAGTTGCGTGCGTGTGGAGTAGCTAACTAAGCTCTCGATCTAGTCCTACTAATAGCTAAAGCTGATTATGTCTGGCCGGATAATTGAGTGCAAACAAAGCTAGCTAATTGAGTGCAATCGTACAACACGATCGAGCCTCGGCATCATGGATGGAACAGCACGTACGTTACCCTTCTTTTTTCTTGTGGAGTGGGACATGCTGCTGTGCCACCGCCTCATGCATACCTACCATACCTTGACACCTATCTGGTACGTGCCCTTCCCCCTTGTTGATTAAATTGGCTTCAGTGTTGATGCGCGCAAGGTGTTTGTTGATATGCCGATGAGGTTGGCTGATTAGACAGTACATCCTACTAATAGCTAAAGCTGATTATGTCTGGCCGGATAATTGAGTGCAATCGTACAACACGATCGAGACTCGGCATCATGGATGGAACAGCACGTACGTTACCCTTCTTTTTTCTTGTTCCCAGAAAAAAAAAAGAAAATCAAAGCCGGAAACAACCCCTGCCGGTGGTACCGGTATATACGAAAAGCTACGTAGCGCTAGCTGTTTCTACATAGATGGGACTAGCACACAAGAAAAGACCAACTTACGCAAAGCACTCATTATACACGTCAGCCCACTCTAGTCTATACATAGGTGCTGTTTGGTAGAGTTTTAGATCCTAACTCCACCTAAGATCTAAAACTTCTAAACTAAAGTAAAGTGAATTAAGTTTATATTTTTATTCTAAAATGTAAATAAGATGACTCATCTAAACACTTTTGATGTACCCGTAGGATCTGGTGGAGTTAGAAATATCCAGCTCCATCGGATACGAGATCTGGTAAAGTAAAGCTGTACCAAACACCTATAATCTCGGCATTGATTCCTTCTGCTCCATGCATATATGTGCTTCATCTCCCGCTATCTACACCGTCAATCCATTTTGAGATTCGTTTTCTTCTCTTCCGAATCATATACATACATACATGAGGGCAACCAACCAAACAATACCTCAGTGCACGTCTAGTGGCAACAAAAATAGGCAGCCAAACACACTTCTTGCATGGAGGAAACAACTTTCATGTGGATGCCTCGTGATATGGCTGTATTCTCTCTCTAAGAACTCAAATATAAGTATGTGCACGTCGTTAATCATCTGTTGCATTGGGGGTGGTCTTTGTGGGTGCAACGAGAATGGACGCATGCTAACACGACCAGGTGGCAATCCGGTTTCGGTTTTTCGTATACTGGTTTCCAGAATTACGAACCGAACCGAAAAAAGAAACCCGAATAGTACCGAAATAAAACCGAATCAACAACTGAAAACCGAATTTTTTAGTTATTTTTGTTCGGTTCGGTTTTTTATTTTGGTAAAAAAGTGCCCATCCTGTACATGGCCGTTTAGCATTGCGGTCGGATTTGCAGTAGTTGGCGCTCTTCTTCATAAGCTATGGTGATTTCTTCTTCTTTCTGTTTCTGTTTGTCTTCTTCCTCTTCTTCTTTAGACCAGCATGCCAGGTGACTTTATCAAGAGTAATTAACATGCATGTTTATTAATTGAGTCTGTTGCATGATCAATTAGCTAGATGAATCGGTGCAACAATTTATACTTATTCGACATGTATATGTCATTACACGCAATGAGGAGCTAGCCGTTGTAGCGGCAGCAGCAGTAGGTCCTATCGCCAGGGACGACTTTGCAGTAGGCGTAGCCTCCAGGTCCATCGTTGTCGTGTCCGTCGTAGCATTTATCCTTGCACATCCCGATGTGGTCCTCGCAGTCGTCCGACCAAATCTAGCATATCTCTCTCACTACACGCACGCATGGAGCCCGGTTAATTACCAATGCATACACAAATCAAATCACTTAACTTGTTTAGATATATCTGCGTAATAATAATTAACTAATAATGCAGTTTCATTTGGAGATCGCAATAATGTTGGTACAATTCAACTAATCAAACTACACATCCATGGTAGAAAATAAATGCATGTGAACAGGCCCGTTCTTGGGGCAGGGCGAGCAGGGTAGCCACCCCGGGCCCCCAAACTATCAGGGCCCCGTCATCTATTAGTATAATCAATTTGTGAAGGTTATAACTTTAGATCCATAGATCCGATTGAGCTGATTTTTGTTGGGTTAGTTTCGAAATTGAATCTAGTTTCTACAGTCCAAATTTCATGTCAATTCAACGGTAGGATCTTCAGGAATTAATATTTTAGTAAACGTATGCCAATCTGTTTTTTTGTCGAAACCGAAGCAATCTTTAATAGTTTGATGAAAATGATTGCAGTAGTAAAGCAATTCTATAAGATGAGAAATTTTAAAGTTAATTACTTTTTATTATGGTTGATATGGTCTAAGTATTCAAAAGGTATATTTGGGTCTTTTCTGAGCTCAACAACTTTGAAGTCATTAGATTATATTGAACTTAAAGATTATTGTACTAAGTTGGCAAAAACTTTCTCTGTTGATGATTCATCTGATTTTGAGTTAAATAATCTAATTTCTGAGTTAAGAATACTGTAAATGACTTTACCAGATAGACTAATGTCTGCTATGGAGATTTTTGAGTTTGTTAGAAAAGTGGATTGTTATGGTAATATTTATGTTGCTTATCGGATTTTATTTACTGTGCCAGTAACTGTGGCATCAGCTGAAAGAAGCTTTTCAAAGTTGAAATCATTAAAGAACTATTTGAGATCTATAATGTCTCAAGAAAGGTTAAATGGTCTGACAACTTTACATATTGAGAAGAAATTATTGGATGATATTAATGTTGAGGCCATAATTGATGATTTGCATCTAGCAATGTTAGAAGATATTTTCTAAGATGATCTCTACAAATGTTTGAGGTAAATAATCTCACTTTTGTACTTCCATTTATTTATTGGTAACAATTTCTATAATACACTGAATATTATCTTTTTAATTGATACATGGTAGTATAAAAATATTTTGATGCTTATGTTAGGGAGACCCCCGTCTATAATTTCGCCTCGGGCCCCCAAAAACTCAGGACCGGCCCTGCATGTGAATAGATCAATATAAGGAGCAAGTACTGGTAGTGTACTGTATATGGATCGATCCATGCATGGGCATGATGGCTAGGCTAGCTATTCTTACTTTCTGCGTAGCAGGTTGGGAAGGCCGTAGCCATGGCCACAAGAGCCACCAAGAAGAAGGCAGCCCAAGTATCCTTGTTGACAAATGCCATGAGCAGAGTACTCGCCGGCTGCTAAGTTTTCTCCCCTGTTTTGATAGCTCCGATCTTGTTCTTCGTTTCCTATGAGTTTTCTCCTCCTGACCTGCTTATTTTATAGGCACAGTCAATAGGAGCAAAGATATGATACTCCTTGATTTAAGGTATGAATTTGTTCAGGTATTCATACCTTAAATCATGGATTTGTTACCTTTTGATGTCATTTATTGGTTGCCTTTTATTTTTTTTTAGGAATTTGATTCAATTCTGTTGGCTGCTAATAATTATTAAGTAAGGTTAATTTGGTGTATTTGGCCCAGAAATCTTCACAAAGAGGCCCATCAAGGCGGTGACATCGTCTCGTGTGCCCTGCTAGCTAGGGCCCACATGTCATACACCACTCCATCTATGTCCCTTTGGCTAGTGGCGTATCCATAAACTTAGAAAAGAGGGGGCTAAAATTAAGACCTCCAAACTAATATATTGTAACATCCTGAAAATTTTAAAATAGTGAAATGCTGTAATGTGAATTTGCAGTTTGAGAGTTTTTGAGTTTTATGGGATTTGTGATTTTTCCTGAATTGATCTCTTGGATTTTGTATTGCCAAGACAACTAAAGGAAATGGGAGAAGTTAAATGAACCAAAGGAAAGATTGGGAATAATTTATCTGCTGAATCCAAATAGGAGGAGAAATCAATTTACACACTGATAAAAAGATACAAATATCAATTTGAATATTAAAAATGAAAAAAAGAGGTCAAGCTTGACTAGAAACAGTGCACCCTCAGAAATTGTGAAAAATATCCAGAGCTTATCTCCAGCTGAAAAATTCACCAAGTCACCTTTGATACAGTATTTACCATTGGTAAAAGTCTCAGAAAGTTATCAGATGGGATAAAGCCCTAAATAATTCGAAAACAGAAAGTAACAAAAGCTGAAAAATAGAATGTCAGAATTTTTATAAATTACTACAGCAATATCTTGAGCTGAAAATTTTATCTAAGAATCCTTGTCTCAAATCCATTTGAAAAACAAAGTTTCAAAAATTTTACAAAAGATTTGAATCATCTGGTAATTCAAACACAGAAATCGAAATTCAGTGCACTATGTCATACCAGGATTTTAGTAAAGTTTATACTAAATATTTTGGCCCCAGTCTTCATCAAGAGCTGGTCTACTGCCAGGAGAGAGTATGAAAAAAATATGAAAAATTGCTGACAAAGCTTAGTGGGCAAAATTAATGCAAGTTCAGTGCATTTGACCGAATCCATCCTTAAGCTAAATTCTTGCCCTCGCTGCCATGTGGGTCCGGTCCCACCGGTCAGGCTCTTCTCCATTCGTTCTTTGCCGTTCTCTTCCTTCCTCGAGCGAGCTGCTCTCACTCGCTCTCTCTCTGGTCTCGCTGTGTCTTTACTTTCTTCCGTCTGGAGCTCCTCCCAAGCCACTCAGCGGCATCATGGCTTGCTCGGTACGTACTGCTTGCCTCGCCAAGGCCCGAGGTCCCAGGAGCGGCGCGCCGCGTGACTTCGAGAGGCTGCGTAAGCGTTAAACTCGGGTGCTCTCATTTTGGCTCGCTACAAAAGGCCTTAGTCGTCCTTGGCGTCTTCGAGCCACTATCAACTCCAGTGAGCAATGCTTCTTTTCTTCTCCTTTCGCCATTTCTCGCCAAAGAACAGAAGAAGGGGGAGAGAATGGAATTCCTGTACTGGGTGAGAGGTACCATGAATCGGTTGGCCTAGAGTATCCTTAAGCACTCCTGAGTTCATCCCTTTGATTTATTTCAGCCCATTCCGCGCGGATCGGCATCGCCGGGCGACCCTTCTTCCTCGGCTCCGGCGCACCGACGGGAGCTCATTCCAGTTCGCTTCCAACCCGAACCCAAGGTGAAATCACATCCCCTACCTTCACTGATGCTTGCCGAGTGCCTAATTTGGGGAATGGATCGCCGGCGGTGAGTCGCTCGTCTTCGCCCGTGGTTCGCCGCCCTCACGGTGACAACCACTTTCCGCCATCCAGGTTGAATCGGTACCACCACCGTGTTCGTCTCGTCGCACTGAAGCCGTAGGTGTTACCCATTCCGCCGCTCCGGTGACGATTCGCCGGCGGTGAGGAAAAACCGTGGTATGCAATTACAGTCATTGGCGTCTGGGCCCGACTGTCGATCTCGGGGGTTTTGAATGAGCATTGGGCGTGGAGGAATCGTCTTCAGTCGAGGAAAAGCGTATTTTGGATTTAAAGCGGAATCTAAAGCCTGAGCTAAATCCAAATAGTCATAATGTTGGTAATACTATTCAAAGTTTAGCAAAACAAATTCCTAAAGTCATATAAAATCCAATAGTTCCAGAATATACAAAAATATTTTCGAAAAAATCTCGGTGAGAGTAGTTAAAATGAAAATACTGAAATAGGTAGTTATGAGCTAAGAAAAAGATTAATTTGGATTTCACCAAAATAAATGAAATCAAATATCTTTGAAATGCTTGTTCAGGAATGAGTTCAAATTGGTAAAAATATTTATACTTAAAGATTAGTTTGCCTTGTCAAATAAATCCATGTTTAATTAAAGCTAAAAAGAGAATGAGTATGAAATAAAATGCTACAAGAGAAATAAATGGGTTTCAGTGATTATAAATACTATATATTTCTGGAATTTAGTAGGTGTTGAAAGTGAATCAAGAATCATGCACAGTATAGTTGGAAACTAAGTTTGAATCTTGGCCGATTTGGATGTTAGCAATATGATCATTTTGGCTGTTTCAGTGGTAGATAAAATAGCTTGTCCAAATACTAAAATTAGTGAAATCAGTCTAGAAACATTGTACAAAGTTTATACTATAGTATTCTATAAAAATAATTTTATTTGGTTAAAGTTTGCATATTAATCTTGTCAACCTAAAACCCTTAAGTGTTAACCTTTCACTTCGCGTTCTTGCCGATTTTGTAAACGTACACTTTGTAATGCCATATAAGCCTTTTCAATGATGAATATAAAGTCTCGTCTAAAGTGTAAAACTTATGAAATTAGATCAATGGTGCTGTCCAAAGTTTAGACTACCCAAATAAGGAAAGAAAATCTTGTTCCATCATGTATTGCCTATTAATTTCGATAGCTTAATAACCCTAAGAATACATATGTTTGAAGGCCGTAATAAGAATGAACGAACTGTAGTTGCAAATGAAGAAAACTATAGTTAAGTCATTTGTATCACCAGAACCTTCTCAAAAATTATGTAAACTAACCCAGTAGCCTAAATTAGAAGATCTAGCTTGTGCAAAACACATTCTAAGTGAAATCTATTTAAAGTAAAAGAACTAATCACTCATGAACTTATATGATCACTTAAGACTTTTCATTAACTCACAAAACAACTCATCTAAACCTAAAGTGAGTAAAGAATAGCATAGAATTGATCCCTAAGATATGCTCTGCAATAATCCAAGGAAATAATCTTGCTTTGTCTAGCTTTGGCTCTAAATCCTACTCAAGCAAAACACATAAGTAATAAGGTTCCAGGATCTTTGGTGAGGATAGCAAGATCAGTACACTTTGCAACTAATGAATAATTGTATAATCTAAACAATTTTAGCATCTTGAATTTGAAAAGGGTAATTAAAGAATTCATAAGAAGGCAACCACGGATCTTGTGCAAAGGTTTTATTCGCTTTTCTACTTTGCAAGTTTGTAATTCTTTGTTGGTTCTTCGATTTTGCGTGTGAACACAGACACCATTGAGGAGGAGGAGGCGATTGCGGTCCAGAGTTTGATATTCTTTGAAGAAGAGCAAGGCAAGCATTCCATTGACCATGTCGAACCTACTAATTCACCTACCCTATGTTGTTTTTGCAAGCTGTATAGTGCATCCGGATAATTCTCCATAAAAACTGCTATTTTGGATAAGGTTAGTAACTACCCTTGAAATTTAGGTTTTCCTTAATCTGATTGATCCTGTGAACCTTGTGAACCTTAGTATGCTTAGACATAGTTAATGTCAGTCTGGGCATAATCGCTAAAATATCAACTGCTTAGTTTTGCCTTAGATCGTCATGATGTTTTTAAAATGATTTCACAACGGGATATTACCTTACTAAAGGTTGTTGATATGTTGGTTAAAAACCTGAAAACCCGAAAACTATGATTACGGTGCGGGCGACTAATTGGCAATAGCCGGTTGTGCTATAAGGGTTTTGCACGTAGTATAGGGTGGAGTGTCGCGTGTCGGATTAAGGACCGAAGCGGTGGGCGCTATCGATCCAAGAATTCTGTGCAACCACGAGGGCTATTTATGGGGTAGCCTTAGCCTATTAAGTTGTTTGGGCATGGCTTTGTTCATTGGTAGGCGGGAGCTAGCACGAGCATTCAGTCGGGTTTGCTTGGCGGGGTTTCTACTTGCTAATGCAGCGATTATGCATACTGCCATGTTTAGAAGCGTTGTGTTGTGTGTGAAAGTGGATCCACGGCTTGGGTGTGTGTTTCTAGTTCTATGGCGGTGGTTAACGTCCGGTGGATCAAAGTCATGTCTGAACAATGTAACGGCTATGTATGATCGCCTTGCCGGCACACCTAAGGAAGTGTGTCGTATGGCCTAGCAAAAGGTGTTTCATTCCTTGTGGGTAAAGCTGTACAACTCTGCAGAGTGCAAATCTAATCGATTAGCGGCGTCATGATTATGGGCACTGGTGAAGTCATTCCAATGTTAGAGTTTTACATTTTTATAAAATGGGTTAGTTTTGTTTTGACAACCATTTGTTTAAGTCAAAAGATCGACTTATGTGGATTTTCGCCATTTGGGATGCTAAGTCGTGGAACATATTAAATTTCTGGTAGTTATGCAAATACATCTTTGTTTTATGAAAATCACAGTGCAATCTATTATGTCGTATGTTTAAATTTTTTTTCCTGCAAAATACAAAATAACTTAGAGCCTATTCCTTTGAAATAGCCTGCATGACTATTATTTGCATTTGCTATAAAGTCTTGCTGAGTACAATTGTACTCATCCTTGCTATCTACTTTGTTCAGAAGAAAGTCCTTGCGACGTGCCAGAAGAAGCGTTCTTTCAAGTAGGTCTCGGGGAGTTCGACGATGATTTCTTCTAGGGCTTTTGCCTAGTCAGATGCCTATGGGGTTTCGGTTGGGCATGCTACCAGGCTTTTGGATCTTAAGTTATCTAGTATTTTCCGCTGTTTTACCTCGCTTGTAACTAATGCTTTGTATAATTAGCTCTGTGGCAAGTTATGTACTAAAGCTTGGCTTTTGGTTGTGATATGAATGTTGTAAACATGTGAGTGCTAGCTACTGATCCAGGGACTAGTACGGTATTCACATGGAGTTTCCTGTTCCTCGGAATGGGGTCTCACATATATTAATATATATATATATAATATTTTTTTTCAGAACATAGAACATGACAGAATAATATATATAATATAAAAATACCAACACTTATCTAACAATCGCATATAATGTAAATACGTAACATTACAAAGAAAAAAACATACCGATCATTACTTCTTAAGAGTTGATAGTTGATATTTATGGGTTTTTATGTTCTGGAAACGTTGCAAAATATCTTTCATGTCTATCTTAAAAAATATGTCTCGCTCGATGTAGCATACCATGAGATCATTTAACCAGTCATCACTTATATTATTACGCAAATCTGTCTTGATAATCTTCATTGTCGAGAAAGCCCTTTCAACTGTAACTGTACCCATAGGTAAAACTAATGCTAATTCAATAAGCCTATATACCAATGGATAAACAACATGCTTTTTTGCTTCAACCATCATCATTGCGAGACTAGCAAGATCATCACAACTTGAAAATTCTTCTCTTCTCAAGTCATCAATGAATAAGTCAAGTTGTGCTTCCAAAACCACACTATCATATGATGAGAAATCATCTGAATAAATCTCTGAAAGCCGAAGAAGCCTACCATGATCAATGTTTGCAAATGAATCTCTTAGGTCTAGACAAGCAATGCATCTCAAAAACTCTGTCGAAGATTCACTGAACCGATTGTCTAACTCGGTAGCTAGTGAATCAATTACAACAAGAAAAGTATCAACATAATAATGATGATGATAAGTAACAAATTGCTTTTCACGTCTCATGTGATCTCTAGCATGCTTTCGATCTTCCATAGTGGGCACCGAAATTTCTGATGCAAAACAAAACTTCTTTACCTCTTCCAAAAGTGTTTCCCATCTATTTTCCCTAAATTTTTGTAGATGAGTTTTCACACCAGAAAGAAACACCATTGCATTAACAATATTTTGATCCTTTGGCTACAAGAGACGTGACAGATCATTAGTCATACTTAATACTTTGATCATGAGATGCAAGATAAACACGAGGTCAAATGTTTCCATTGTTTCCATCGATCCATTTGCTCTCCCCCTTTGGCTCAAGTCAAAACCATTTTCATTAACATTTTTTAGCACTGTCAAGACCGAATCCCACATGGAACTAAAATAGATAAGGGTTGTAAGATGTGAAACCCACCGCGTATCACCCGATCTTGCTAGAGATGTCTCTTGATTCCTGCCTTTTCCTGTGACTATCTTACCATTCTCCAATTTCTGAACCATACGCTCATGATGGTCCAGTCATAGTGCATCTTTTCTCTTGCAAGAAGCTCCAACAATATTGACAATCATAGTGACATAGTTGAAAAATCACTAACAACTCGACCACTCTTGGCAACAGAAACAACTACCAATTGTAGTTGATGTGCAAAGCAATGTATATAGTGAGCATGTGGATTATCATTTAAGATTAGCGCCTTAAGACCATTAAATTGGCCTCTCATGTTTGATGCACCATCATAATCTTGTCCTCTCAGTTTGGATATGGACAAACCAAAACGAGCAAATAACAGATTCAAAGCTGTTTTGAGTGAAGCAGAAGGTATATCCCTAACATGCTCAACACCAATAAATCTTTCAATTACTTCTCCTTTCTTATTAACAAACCTATACAAATAAAAACAAGAACACTTCCTGCGAGTTTGCGACTATGCGAGGGAGCAACCGCGCGAGGCGAGATGGATCGTGAAGACGTGCACTGGTCGGTGGTCTGGATTCTTTCGTTCCTTTCTTGGTGGGCGGTGTGGCCTAACCTTGCTGACCGGTCAGGACCGTTGGAAGCCTCACAGTTCAGAGTGCGTCAGGATCAGGCTAAGGACAACAACACATGCACAAATAAAAATTTCCACCGAATGGTACTCGGGGATTATTCTTAATGTACATATAGTACAATCTTAGGTCTGGCTATGGTGAATTCTACACCGCCCGCCTAATATTACATTATTAGACTAAGAGCCTTCCTCCTGATGAAGTACTTATTCTGCCAAGTCCAGGTCGTCGGACCCCTCATAACCATAACCCTCCACAGCAGTGTTGGCATCATCGTAGCAATTCACATCATCAGGGAAGTCGTTAATTAACTCTTCAGTGTTGGTGGACTCAACGGGCTCTGAAAACCAACATCGAAAGCAAGGCTGAGTACTTCAGTACTCAGCAAGCCACGAAAAATTTATGCATGATAATAATTATTTACTTTTCGGCCAACAAGCCGTTACACAAAAGTAGTATTTTACCAAAAGTACCCTTTTACCCATTTGTTAGAAAAGTCAAGTTTTAGCTTTTAAATCTACTGAATGCAAAGCAGTGGGTTTTACATCCTGTGTTAGAGGAAAACCCACACAACGCACTTCCAAACCCGGAAGTTAGGAGTAATATCACATTTGACTCTGATTAGAGGTGTACTGCTTTACCCACAGCATCACTTGGCTTATTGTCACAGCGTGCTTCCTTAGGCACACTGATAAACCAAGGAAACAGAACATTTGGCCAACCGTACACTGACCTCTGTCGTACCGCCTCACCTCACCAAAGGCACGCGGGTCGAGAGTCCTCCCCTGATGTCTCGCCCTAGGGTGACTGCCCTACCCCAGGCGCAGCCACCTTTCTCACCCAGGCAGAGTAAGCTACTTGTCGGTTACTTTGTTTAGCTCGTCCCATACCAGGTCTATGGTTAGCACGGTTTGCGCCGTTTTCGAGGTAAGCACCAGTTGGTTTGTCCTTAAATGATATCCTATGTGGAGAAGCCCTAACTTCCACAACAACCCAATCTAGTTGTTCATACCCTGATCTCCTCCACCCACCAAATACTCCACAACCCCACCAGGGTTATGGTTTTATTTCTGGATCTGGCTGATCCAAAAAGTCATATTTAAATTCTTTTAGAAAATAATCTTTTGGGTTAAAATGCAAGAGTTTTCAAACAACCCAAACCACAAAACAGTTCACAAGACATGGTCACAGGAAGTGGCTCTAGATGCTCTTTGTTGATATAGGGGAAATTTCCTGATGAGAACATCAAAATTTTAATATTCATATTTTCTCAAGTTAGGTTAAATTTCCTAATGTGACTTTTCCATAATTACGAATTAATAATTTTTGTATTAAATCATTTTTCTTGAGATTTGTGATGTCTGATTTATTTATTTTATCTCGTATGCTTATTGGAAGTTTAGTTATATTAAGGAAAGAAGAAAAACAAGAAATGAATTTTTAATTTATTTTCTTCTATTTTTCTTAATCTATTTTCTTATTAGGTAAATTTGTTCAAAATGAAACATACATTATTTTCTTTTATATTTTATTTATTCATCCAATTTATTCTTTTTATCCATAGGTTATTTATTTACTTATCTTTTATCTTAAATATATATATATATATATATATATATATATATATTCGTCATACGGCCCAAAAATCGGCCATCTGGCTCGTGATACTCCTTAACCCTAACCTAAACTACTACATCCCTAGCCCCTCTCTCTTCTTCACCTCACTCCTTGTCGCCGCTCCTTCTTCGCCCTTTCTTGCCTTCATCGCCCGCTCCCTGCCCCCTACGCGCGCCGCCGCCTCCCAGCCTCCCAGCAAGCGCCGCCACCCTTGCCGTTCTCCGGCCCTCCCCCAGCTTCCGCTCCCCTGCGCTCACCGCCGCCTCCTTAGCCTTTCCCCGTGCTCCGTCGGATCTACAGGCCAGTCGCCTCCGACTCTGCCGGCGGGGACAATCCCACTGCCGAGCTCGGCGCCTGGCCAGGCCCTACTCGCCGGATCCAGCGCCCCACCGCCGGATCTAGACACCGGACCACCCGACACTCCACTCCCCTACCTCCGGCGTCGTGGCTTCTCCCCCCTTGGCAAAACTTCGCGATGAGCTCCCTCTTGACTTCCCTTCCCTCCTGCTATCCTCTCATCTACTCACCCTTTTTTCTCTCTCTACTTGCCCTAGGATGCCGATGCTCGGTCGGCCTACAGTGGAGGCCTACGGGCGAGGCCACACTGCAGTGGTGTGGAGACCACTCACACTGGGTGACCTCCTCACAAGCTAAGTATTTGCTCTCCCCTTTGAATACCAGAGTTTTGCTAGGTCTAATGTATTGATGTGTGTATGAGTAAGAATTATGATCTTTGTTCAATGTACATTGAACGAGTATCGGATTATTTGTGATTTAGTCTTCATATGCGCGTCTGCTAAGCGATTTTTATCTTCTGCGATTGATCTATACCATGTGTTCAACGTGTTGATATGAACTCAGAAGTGCATGAGTATACTTGTAGATATAATCATTAGTTTTTCGATTTGTTGACGAACTATTCAAGTAGCTTAAAATCTGGTGATGATTGTTAGAGCTTGAGAAGGCAAAGGCTCACCAATTAAAAATTTTATTGAAAGCAATATCATCATCCAGTCTACTGAATCTGCATGCATCAGACATTCAGAAGCACACACATGTACTTGTTGTTCACCATTATTATTACAGAAGATATAAAGATGCAATTAAGAGTTACGATCGATGTCGCGGCAGTCCTGATCGGGGCACGTCGTCTCGTCGCACGGCACAGTCACGTGGAACTAATCATCGGCTATGCAAATGCAAATGCATATGCAGTAGATCGTGTTAGCTTAATTAGTACATACGTATGTGTGTGTGTATATATATATATACAGAAATTAAATCAACTTAAAATTTATTCTATGGGTGTAAATATTATTATTACCTTGTGCTTGGCAGGATGGGAAAAGCATAGCCAGGATGGCAGGTATCCTATGCCATGATCGAGAAGTTGAGATCAGGCTAGCTAGCTAGGGTTCTCAATTGATCTCTTGTGTTCGATATGTATATGCTTCTTTAGAACTTGTTATATATAGAGAGGCAGAAGGTTAGAAGCTAGCATTGGCAAACCAGGGCGGTCTGACATTTTGGGGGCCGGTGAAAACTTATATGGAGGCCCTATCCACCTCCTCATATATATATATATATATATATATATATATATATATATATATATATATATATATATATATATATATATATATATATATATATATATATCTATGTGTGTGTATATATATATAGTCTTATAAACACACATCATTGAAGAAACTAATATTCAATGCATAAAAATTACTTCTATAGAACACTTTAAAGTTTATGAAATACCTTACGGATGGATACCTTCGGATGACATGATATCACAAAGCGCTGAAAATAAAAATAAACGTATCAAAAGTTGAATAGTGCAAGGTACAAATGATTACTAAATTACTAATAGGGAATTAGATATTAAAGTCGTGTCTTGTCTTACTCTCTTTTACGGTTCACCGAGGTCGATCTTTGGGAGTTCTCACGCTAGATCCCGGATCGCAAGCTCTGCGTTATAAAGCTCTTCGGCCCGCCGCCGCGCCCATTGGCGCCGACGGCGAAACGTCCGCTAGCCGTCTGGTCACGCATGACGTTGAGTTGAGACCCAATTATCTAGTCGCATGCGGCCGTTCGTTCGAGCTTTCGGCGTTACCTTTTCTTCTGGACTCCAGCTGACCAGCGAGCTGCGAGACGACAGCGCCTCTTGGCAGCACGCCGCCCGCGAAAAGGCAAGGCGTCCGCTAAGCGCTAACCGTCTTGCGCCGTGCACGCCCGGATGCGTGAGCCGTGGCGTAAGGCAAAACCGCCGCTGCGCCGCGTGGCGTGATGTTGAACCTAGATTATCTAATCGCATGCGCGATTCGTTTCCGTTTTTCTTCCTGCCTCTGGACTCTAGCGACTAGAACCTCTTGCGTTGCATGCATGATGGGCCTATACATGTACAGATGCACTTACACACACGGGGCCCACAATTTTGGGGGCAGGCGACGCCCACCACGCCCCCAGGGCGACCCTGTGGCAAACATCTTGGAGATCGAGTTTATTCTCCCCCATTTAATTAATTTGTATTATCTAATGCATCCATATATATAATGTCTTCTTAATTTGCTTGATACATTGTCGGCTGGTACAGTGAATTAAAACTAGATGATGATCTTGTTTTCAATGATACTACTTTAAACCAGGTCGTATCTTTGGATGTCATTGATATCGTCATGAGAAGATGGATGTCATTAATTGGCTGCTAATTAAATGTATTGGGCCTGAGCTTGGGCAGGCTTGCAACTGGGCTTGGACATAGGGGCCGTGGGCCTTTATGTGGCTAGTCGTTCCCAAAATAACTATCAAAAGAATGTCCAGTGCCGCTCACCAGTCATACTGAAAAACCAGAGCAAACAAGCTCGGATTATGTATAGTTGGAGGGACGAATACTTGCAGCCAATGAGGACGGCGTAGGGAGGTATTTGCAGGGGGCAACACATTGATTATTCCATCATCTCCTCACTGATCACGGCAGCCTAGGCGGCGTCGCTGTTGTAACACCCCGACGCCCAACGCGCCACGGATGCTACCGAAAACTCGAAATAACTACCGTCAAACTCTAAGGAAAGACTGAAATCCACCTATGAACGCTTAAAACCGGCGTAAAACTAAGCCACCGAAATTTACAAAATTTCGGCATGACCTCTCTAGAACAGAGGACATCCACTCAGCAGACAAAAAATTAGCAGTAGGTATGATATCATTCTAGCAGGTCCTTAGTAATCACTCACATACCCAACAGAAATTAATAAATTTCATCACGATGAGCAATAAATTACAATCATATTAATTACATCCAGACTTGACGAATTGGTTAAATAAATTGTTGGGGACATAGCCGCGTGCTGCGTGTTACTACTCCCAACCCGGCGAATCACTTCAAGGTACCTAAAACAGAAGCAAACAAATGTGAGTCCAAGGCTCAGCAAAGTGCAACAGTAAAGAAACGAAATACATTCAACTGGATTACCTTTACTTTAGAATTTACCATAGCCAATACTTAATTTAAATAATCAAGTATAAAAAGTAGTACCTACCTCCACTTACCACAACCCACTCAACTCAAGGAAAAACGCAAGGAGACATTACCCATGCCTCGCTAATCCTTTCTGGATGAGTCCACAACTCAATCCTCCATTTGCCACTTCCATTTCCACAAAAAGGTCATCAATTTACAATTTCAATGCAGTGCAATGAAATGCTAAATAATGCAACGCAGCTATGCTCTCATTCACATAAATCAACCATTAACAAATTCAATGCAATGCGATGAAATGCTAACTGATGCAACGCAGCCATGCTCTCATTCACATAAATCAACCATTAACAAATTCAATGCAATGCAATGAAATGCTAACTGATGCAACGCAGCCATGCCCTCATTCACATAAATCAACAATTAACAAATTCAATGCAATGCAATGAAATGCTAACTGATGCAACGCAGCCATGCTCTCATTCACATAAATCAACAATTAACAAATTCAATGCAATGGAATGAAATGTTAAATGATGCAAGCGCAACTATGTTTTCATTCACATAATCTCATGGTACATGATGCATTATGCATGTCTCATCTCTTCTTTAGCACATCTTGGTATGGCGAGTGCACACATGCGGTGTGCACCTCTCATTCCCTTCCACCCCATGGTGGAGGGTGCCTACTCTTCTTGACTCGGCCCCATACAACCACGTATATGGGACTACAGTAGGACTTTCGTGCTCACTACATATGAGCACGAGGCCCTGTCAGAATGGGTCGCCTCTTCCATCATGTATGCACAAATGCAATAGACATAAACAAATTTGCAAACTACATTCATTTCTCACATTCATATCCATATTATCAATACTCATATCTGCATTCCCAACATTCTTATTCATCTTCTCAACTCTCATATTCTTATTCTCAACACTCATATTCATATTCTCAACACTCTTTTTCATATTCTCAACATTCATTTTCATATTCTCGACACTCATATCTACATGGTCACAATTATCATTAATACTCCCATTAAAGTCATAATCCATTTTCATGATTGCCAAATCATCCATTCTTATTAATCCAACCTCATTACCTCATTATTCACATTATCCTTTCATACTAGTGATAATAATAAGATATCTCAAGCGTTAGCTCTTCATAATCGCAAGGTATTATGACATTCAACTTACAACACAAATCATTTCAATCAACGATGCACTTGTATTAGAGTACTTAACCTTTTCATCAAAAGACAAATACCCTACTAAACGTGCTTATAAACACAAATGCAATCATAGCGTAAGCATGTACATAACACAAGCAATCAACTAGATACCATATAAGAGATATACGGGTTACACTTGCAAAATCAAACATGACAATATTAAAACAACACATGGATAACTGTGTTATTGTAAAACCTAGTGGCCACCTAAGCCACAACCGATACAATGCACTTGCCTTAAACCTCTTGAAACCGGGTGGCGAGAAGTTAATGCCACTCCTGGGGTCCCACCACCTGCAAGTAGAGGCAATCCACTCAAAAACATGCCAACCAAACAACCGCAAGACTTAGCGCGAGATCGATTCTACAACCCACTCCGAAAACCCGGAAAACAGAAGATCTGACCAAAGGGAATAGCCGCCTTCCAACGAGCCAAACTTTTGATTCACTTAACCAAATGGAGTGAACTCAGCTCCTAATTAACCATAAGAGGATGACCTCCAGCTATCTCACAAGCGGGAGATACCTCGAGGGCCTCCAAATCGAACACTATACTCCGACTGGAAAATGGAGCATGCTGCAGTTTTCCAATTTCAGCACCTAGACTTCTAAATAGCGTAACTTTTGATTGGCTTATTGGATTTTTGAGTTCTTGCACTTGAAAGCGACTGCAAGGGAATAAACTACAAGAATAACACAGCCATTCCCTTGGCCAAAGCACTAGCTGTTCCCAGATCGAAGATGAACACAGACTGTACTAATCGCGACATGATCTGGACAGCACTCGGTAAAATAGCCATAACTTTCAAGCGGCTAAACGAAATTTAGCGATTTGATCTCTATTGAAAGGTAATTCAATTATCTACAACTTTCAATAGCCAGACCCCAGAAAATGCTTGAGATATTTTCAATTAGCGATTCTAACAGCAGGACAGAATCTGGCTTAAACAGGAATCTCCAAAAACACTATAGACTCTAAATCCCTCAACTAAAAGCATTGCAAAACAAGAACCCTAGCTAAGCATTTCATCAAACACCATACATGCAAGCAATTTCACCCCCAAAATTTCTAGGGTTTTTACCTCAAAGGAACATGGAGGAAGGAGGGAGGAGGGGGAGAGGCTGCCTTGACCCGGGGGAAGGAGTAGGCCTGGGCATTCGGTTATTTCGGTTTATACGGTTTGGTTTTTTCGGTTTTTCAAAATTTCGGTTTGTGAGAATTGGGAACCGAACCGAAACCGAACCGTAAAACCGAACGAATTAACCGAACCAAATCGGTTCGGTTAATTCGGTTTTTCGATTAACGAGCAACCAGAAACTCAGCTGAAGCCTGAAGCTCAACGTGAAGCTCAACCTGATTGAATGAGTCAATAGCACAACCTGAACAATAATAGCATTGCACAACCTGGATGAGCCAATGACCGAACCAGACAATAAATCTAAAGCACTAAAGCAGACAATACATTTAGAAACCAAATCTAACCGAAGCTTACACATATGACATAATACTTAACACATAACACATAAAACTGAATGAGAACAACAGCACAACCTGAATGAGTCAATGAGACAAATAGACAATGACCGAAGCTTACATATAAAACTTAACACAGAACTGAGTATCTTTCAACACATGACAGTCACAGAAGGTAAGTCCAGAACAGAACCTGAGTACCTGACAACAAATCTAAAGCAGGCTAGCAGCACATAGAGCTTAACAGTTAACACATAGAGCTTAACTCAGCGATCGCAGGATGGGTCCGCTGGATGCCGGATGGGATAGGCCGCCGACGCCACTGGGCCGACGCCTGGCGCCTCTGCCCTAGCCGCAGTCGGGTGCGACGCCGCCCCGGCCGTCTTGGATCGCCCGGATGGGAAGCCGGGTAGGCTAGGGTTTCACGGCTTTGCAAGGGCAAGCGCGAGGGCAAGCCGAAAGCTGAGTCTGAGTGGTGAGTGATTCTTGATTTGGGGATTTGGTTTGGGAGTCGGGACTTTGGCGAGTGTGGTGATTTGGGACCACTGGTGAACACGGCCACAGGGAACAACAAGCGA
Source organism: Guadua angustifolia (assembly GCA_036346375.1). Taxonomy (NCBI): domain Eukaryota; kingdom Viridiplantae; phylum Streptophyta; class Magnoliopsida; order Poales; family Poaceae; genus Guadua; species Guadua angustifolia. Next base: position 51,571 of record JAYEVE010000201.1, read on the forward strand.
ACTAGCGAAGTGCAGCCGGTCTGTTGAGTAGTCGGTTTTAGATTGGTTCGGTTTCTAAACCTTAAACGAGCTGTAAACCGTAAACGAATTGTGCTAGAAAAAAAAAACCGAAAATCGAAAACCCAAAAACCGACAATTTGGTTATTTCGGTTCAGTTTTGGTTTAAAATGCCCACCCTAGAAAGGAGGAGCTCACGGGCAGTCGTGGAGGAGGCGGAGGCGCCGAGGAGCTGAGGCGGGACGCAGCCTCTTGGGCCGGGGAAGGCGCGTGACGGGGAGGCAAGGGATGGTGGGGGCGTGGCGCCGATGAGGAGGAGTTGGCAGGCGGCGCCGCCGTGGGGATCTGAGGCGCTGGATGGAATCGGGAGGGCGGCAGGAGGAGCCAAGGTGGTGGAGGCTTGGAAAGAAATGAAATTGCTGGCTCCCTTGTGTCATGTGGGCTTAGGGTTAGGGAAAATATGAAGCCCCTCCAAAAACCAAAAATCCACTAACGAAATCCACTAACGGAAGAAAACCAACATTTTTAATGAAATCTGGAAATTTTCGCGACAACACACTTAACTCCCACCAGAGCAAATCCGAAAATTAAGAAGACAAAAACAACACCGGCCAAAAAAACTGGTAAAACCATTTGCGGTATTACAGTACATGTCTGGGCCGGTGCCTATGCATGACATGGCGATGACAGTGGCTGCTCCACAATAAGAGAGACGATCATCGCTACATGTTACACCGTCATCATAGAATATTCTAGCCGGTTTGTGCATATGTTGCAGACTTGCAATGTACGAATTTTACACAAACCTCCTTACATGGTTTCTTTTTTCATCACAGGAATTTTGTAGCAACAGTATTATTTCCATACAAATCTTACAAAACTCTCTCCGTACAATCGAGGCCACATGCTATAGTGGGCATATTTGAGGAACCATAAGTCTAGCGAGAAATCCCTAATGTAAGGTGGCATTATATGATACTGCCAACAGATTGATAAATCTCACAGCGAAGGAAATGAAATTATACAATACTACAAGCATAATTAAGAGTATGTTTGGATCTTAGGCCAGAGATTTTCTAGACTAGTTTTGCCAGGCTATTTACATGGGATGAGTAAATCACAAGATACTAACTGATTATAGCCTTAATTAATTACCCATAACTTCGGCCTCGCTGACTCTTAATTTTGCTAGCTTAAGTTCATCCACCACCTGTGCCATGGTTGGTCTCTCATCCCGGTCTTCTTTGAGACATTGGACCGCGATTCCACCAATCCTGTCAAGGCATTCCATGTAGTGAGGCTGAGCACAAGATGAAATCTCTATGTCGTACATCTCCCTTCTTGTACCCTCCTCCTTGTAAGACTTGACGAAGTTTATCGGAAGGCTATTGCTCCCATCGTACTTGGCCTTCTTCCGTGTGATGAGCTCAAGAATCACAACTCCGAAGCTGTAGACATCGCTCTTCTCTGTGAAATTGCCTGTCTTCATGTACACGGGGTCTATGTAATTCAGATCCCCCATCACAGACCAGTTGTTATACCTGGTTACAGACACAAGCTTGGATGACCCGAAGTCGGAGACCTTTGGCATGAAGTTGTCACCAAGGAGAATATTGCTGGACTTGACATCCCCATGAACGATGTTGTGGTCACCTTTTGAGTGCATGTAGGAAAGGGCTTCGGCAGATCCAATAGCAATATCCAAGCGAGCCTGTAGCGAGAGGGTACGCTTTTCTGCTCCATGAAGCACATTGCAGAGGCTTCCATTGGAGATGAACTTGAAGACCAACATGGGTTCTTCTGTTTCCAAGCAACATCCGACAAGGCGGACCAGATTTGTGTGCATGATCCGAAATTGGATGGTGATCTCGTTCACAAAATCATCCGGGCACCGCCTCTCGCCTTGTGCAATTAAGCGTTTAACTGCGACTTGTTGGTTGTCGTCCGTTGTTCCCTTGTAGACCACGCCAAAGGCACCATTTCCAATGGGTTTGCTGTAGTTCTCTGTGACCTTGTCCAACTGCTCTTTGGTGAAAATGTTGATATTCATGCCCTTTAGTATTTCACCGCCGTTTTTGTCGAAAAAACCTCTCTGCATTCGTCTCTTACGCTCCCTGTGGATGAACCATAATAGGACTACCAAAGCAACGATGGCGCAGAATATTGCTGCGAAACATAGATAGTGTAGATCGGTATTAATCGTTACGACATTCATTACATTTGCATGCATGTTATCTTGATTGTGTTAATTCAACCAAAGACCGTAAGTATTGAAGCAAAAATGAAAAAAAAACTAAGGACCATAAATATATAACTTTACTATGAGTACAAGCTAGGCAGCTACTTTCTCCATTTCTGAATAGATGTCATTCTAGGTTTTTGTACTTCCACTAAGGCATACCACTTTATTATATCTTTGGATGATTCATCTTACTCTATTTCATGATAGTAATTGACATTAAAAATAGCTAAAGGGAGAGGCATATAAGGAAAAAATGGTAAAAAGTCATATCGAAACTGTAGAATGAAATATATTTTGGAGCAAGATTTGAAAGCTAGAATGATAAGTATTTGGAGCCCACTCACCTACTGTCACAACTATAGGTGCCGGAATTATGGGTTGACAGCTGTCCCCTGTTAGTCCAAAATTGCATTTGCACTCGTAACCACCCTCCGTATCATGGCATGTGCTACCACTTTGACAAGGATATTGCTCTTCGTACTTCTTAGGATCTGATTTTCGGAGCTCGCTTTTCGTTAATATCTGTATATTGAAAACTCGAATGGTCAGTCCAACAAAACAACAACTATTTTCTAGCGGATGTGAGAATTTAAAATACAGGTAAGTCTGTGGACAAACTAACTCTTGCATCCACGGGTGACATAGGGATTGCCATCGTATCCGTTGGAGCAGTTGCAGAGGTAACCCAGCCGTTGTGTGGTGGGGACACAATGGCTGTTGGTGCTGACACAAGCGGAAGCTATTGGTTTTGTTGACGGCGGAGGGCACGTCCCATTGATGGCCCAGTCAAGCACCAGCGGAACACCTCTCTTAGCTGCTTGTCTGTCGGTGGCCATGCCACCTGTACCTTTGAGATCTTTCCGGCTAAACTTGTACCTAAAATACATAAATTCATGGTTAATCCGTCCAATAGAAAAAAAATCTTGATAAACTTCTCTACTTGTCATGGTCAAAAGTACTTTTTTATCACAAATGCAACACTTTACCCTCTCGCAAGAGAATAACACTCGCATAAGATTATTATCAACGGAAAATATAGTCGTATTATTTTCATATCAGTAAACTTAACATTAAAGAAAGTATTATTAATTGGTCAAATTAGAAACAAAATCTGTCTACTTATTTATATACATACATATATTTTCCAGATGGGAGAAACGAAGCGCGACAGATCGAACTCCATACTTATGATCTGTATTGATATTACAAAAAGACAGTTGCATTCTTTGCTAGTCTATGCGGTCTCACGCACACAAAGTATTCCCAGCCCTAAGATCCACTTCAAATTAATAAGCTAATATTGATTAAGTGTGCTGCCATCTGCAACAAATTATAATTGATCTTTTGTAGCCCAATGGTCTAGATTCAACCTATATCTTGCCAGTATTAAATGTAATAAATCCTTCATCAATCCTTAACTTTACACTGGGAAAAAAATCCTTAACAATAATTTTTCTTCCACAAAAATAAATTAGATTAAAAAATCAATATGGCATATATATTTTTGCTACAACTCGATTGTTTAGATGATGTACTGAATTAAAGAAATAGATCATTTTGAATGGCACATTAACTTGAGAGCTGGGACACCATAACGGCACGCGCATGTACGTACGTACCAGCCTTTCTCGGCCACAAAGGCGTAGCTGCAGGGGCTCCACAAGGGGTTGATGTAGTTACTCGGCCAGCGGACCGTTATGGTGCTAAGTTTGCCCGGGATGGACGGCGTCTGGCAGCAACCGAGCCCCGCGCACGGCTCACCGTCATGGGCAGCACCATCCAAGCTCACGCATGTCGTGACGCAGCCGGTTGAGAAGCTCCTGCCGTTGCTGCCCCGGAGCAACGCCAGGGTGTTGCAACCGATGGCCGTGAACTCGTTCCTCCTCTGCGAGATACGGTGCGAGCCTGTGAATTGAAATGTGTTGCCGTCTATCCACCAGGGGTTCGTGGTGTCGGACGAATTTCCCGTCGTGTTGCAGAAGTGCGACACGGGAGCGAAGACGCGCATCTGGCCAAACAACAACGAGATGTCCTTGATCTCGAAACTCCCATCGTATGGTCTCGGAGGGTTAAAGCTATCGTCGCAAATGACTTTGAACTCATCCCGACCCGACCAGGCACAGCGGTTCCCGATACCGAATGGGTAGGGAATGTCTACGTCGCCACACTTCTTAGGGCAGCCCGGCGGTTGAGTAGGCATCGGTAACGGCGCCATGTCGGAGACCGTCGGCATCCGGTGGGAAAGTACTAGCGCGGGAGCAAGGAGAAACCACAGCACTAACAGTGGCATGGCTAGCACCGGCTGGGAAAGTACTAGGTCGTATTTCATGGTGGTAAACAAAAAAAATTAAGAACTTTGATTACTTGGTAACCAGTTGATCGGGCTGAGCGTCTGTAAGCCCAGCTGCTCTCTCGCCGTGGGTATATATAGGCGAGCGCGCCCGTCTCATTCTCTTCCCGTCGGGAATTTTTCCCACGCCCGATGTACGTACATATCTATCAGCATACTTAATTATCTCGTGGGGTCTTTTCTTACTAAAGACAGTAAAGTTTTTAAAAAATCTTGCTATAGATCTAATTACCTTAGCTCTGATATATGTATGTGTTAATGTATGTCATGTGTTTACGACGTGGCTTAGCTCTTGACTAATTACCTTAGCTCACGTGGCTTAAGTTAACTCGGTTCATCTTAACTTACATAGCTGCTCACGAGCCGCTCGAGCTTTTATCGAGCTTTCCTCTGTCTGGCAGTCTGTCGTCCTAACGGCCATCCTCCGGAAAATTCGGTGTTGAAGGAATAACATTAGTCTTTCAAACCAAAGACGACACTGTTATTGATATTGTTAAGTCTAATTGTAGAAGACCTCATTCTCTGGTACCATCGCTTCTCATCCTCGCAACTTGTTACAGAATTTCTGCAGTACACTCCAGCTACATATATGATCGAAAAAGAATAAGAAAAATACACTATTACCATAAGTCCTGATTGCTACCAAAATTCACCAGATACTATCTCACCTACAATTCTTGAAGTTGGCCAATAGTAATTTATGATAAGAGTTGACCAATAGTAATTTATGATAAGAGAGAATAAAAAGATTGATATGAATACTCCAGTGAGAATAAGGGTATGTTTGGTAGGGCTCCAGCTTCATCAGATTTATAGATATGGTGGAGCTGGGTATTCCTAACTCCACTAGATCCATAGAGTTAGAGCTGTGAATACATTAAAAGTCGTTGCTTTCTAGAGAAGAACCGCGAGCGTGTGAGAATCCGCGTCCAAGAAATGTTGGGGTGGACTTTTTCAGACAAAGGGATTACGAGGAATTTCGATAAAGACTGAACTTGAGAAGGACCACGCGTGTGGACTTTATTTCTGGAGGATTACGAGGAATTTCGATAAAAGACTGAACTTGAGAAGGACCCGCGTGCGTGTGGACTTTTTTTATGGAGGGATTACGGGAATTTCAAAAGAAAAGGACCGAACTTGAGAAGGACGGCGTGTGGACTTTTTTGGGAGGATTCGCGGAATTTCCAGTAAAGACTAAACTTGAGAAGGACCGCTCGTGTGGACTTTTTATATGGAGGATTATGAGGAATTTCCGGTAAAGACTGAACTTGAGAAGGACCGTGTGCGTGTGGACTTTTTTTTACGGAGGATTACGGAATTTCTAGTAAAGACTGAACTTGAGAAGGACGCGTGCATGTGGACTTTTTTTACGGAGGATTACGAGGAATTTCGATAAAGACTGAACTTGAGAAGGACCGCTATGGACTTTTACGGAGGATTACGAGGAATTTCGGTAAAAAGACTGAACTTGAGAAGGACGGCGTGTGGACTTTTTTACGGAGGATTACGGAATTTCCAGTAAAGACTGAACTTGAGAAGGACGCAGCGCGTGTGCACTTTTTTTACGGAGGATTACGAGGAATTTCTAGTAAAGACTGAACTTGAGAAGGACCGCGTTGTGGACTTTTTTTACGGAGGATTACGAGGAATTTCGAGTAAAGACTGAACTTGAGAAGGACCGGCTGTGGACTTTTTTACGGAGGATTACGAGGAATTTCGATAAAGACTGAATTTGAGAAGAACTGCAGCGTGTGGACTTTTTATATGGAGGGATTACGAGGAATTTCGGTAAAGGCTGAACTTGAGAAGGACGCCTGGCGTGTGGACATATTTTTAGGGAGGGATTACGAGGAATTTTCAGTAAAAGACTGAACTTGAGAAGGACCGTGCGCATGTGGAATTTTTTTTTACAGAGGGATTATGACGAATTTCCAGTAAAAGACTGAACTTGAGAAGGATCGTGTGCGTGTGGACTTTTTTACGGGAGGATTACGGGAATTTCAGTAAAGACTGAACTTGAGAAGGACAGCGTGTGGACTTTTTTTTACGGAGGATTACGAGGAATTTCGATAAAGACTGAACTTGAGAAGGACCGTATTTGTGGACTTTTTTTAACGAAGGGATTACGAGGAAATTCGATAAAGACTGAACTTGAGAAGGACAGCGTGTGGACTTTTTTTTACGGAGGATTACGGGAATTTCAAGTAAAGACTGAACTTGAGAAGGACAGTGGCGTGTGCAATTTTTTTACGGAGGATTACGAGAATTTCCAATAAAAGACTAAACTTGAGAAGGACCGGCGTTGTGGACTTTTTTTTACGGAGGGATTACGAGGAATTTTTAGTAAAAGACAGAACTTGAGAAGGACCGCGCGCGTGTGGACTTTTTTTTACGGAGGGATTACGAGGAATTTCTAGTAAAGACTGAACTTGAGAAGGATCGCGTGTGGACTTTTGTTTACTGAGAGATTACGAGGAATTTCCGATAAAAGACTGAATTTGAGAAGGACTGCAGCGTGTGGACTTTTTTGGGCGGAGTGAATCGTTGTTCCAGAGAACTACCGCCTGCGCGCGTGTGAATCTGCGTCCTAGAAATGCTGAGGTGGACATTTTTGGACGTCGTTGAGATTGAGTTGGTCGTAAGGCTATTCACAGTGCATTGTATCTTGTCACAATATCCAAAGCTGCCATGTCATATGATATTATAGAAGATACAACTATCCCAATGCATGGTATCATGGATTGTTTCTTAATCCCTACAAGATAATTAAATGCTAGATGTGTATGAGAGTATGAATAGTGGGCCACTTAGATGATTCAAGTTTCAATGTCTATGATTTCGTGCTCAAGTGGTATCTTCCTCAAGATACAGCTTTCTTCTCTCCCCTCTTAACTCTCTTGCCACATCATCAAAAATGCTTATGTGGCATGCATTAAATGGGTATGTTACCATGCACTGGGAATAGCTTAAGTCATCGTATATATATATATATATATATATATATATATATATATATATATATATATATATATATATATATATATATATACACACTAGTAGTGAAGGCAATGGTGATAAATGATAATAATAATCACCGGCCGGATCCTTTTGATCTTGTGTATATGGCTGTAACACTCGATCCACATGCATGGAGTGGTACTGTACTGTGCAGACTCATTAAACGCAGTCATGCACTGTAAATACTAGAAATGGATCAAGCACGCATAAGTTTCATCTCCGTTTAAAGACTGCACGTACGCATAAGTTTCATCATCTCCGTTTCAATCCAGGAAAAGACCACTACCAACAAGCATTTGGCGTGCAGACGTAACGAGAGAGCAAACAAGCATCTGGAATCGCCTGAGTAGGTAACACACGTACACGTACTCTTGATCAACCATGCACCACGTACGCGTCCAGGAAAACATCCATCTAATCACGACTACTAAACTTGTCCTGATGCATGGCACCTAAGTAGCTGCAGGGGTTGTCGTTGTGTTACCCTAACCGACTGCTATGGTTGCAGTCACCGTCATGGGCGTTGCAGGAACGTCGTGACGCTGCCGGATAAGTAGCTCCTGCCCTGGAGGAACGCCAGGGTGTTGCACCCGATGGCCATGAACTTGTTCCTCCCCGTGCCATAGATTTGGCCAGATGAACTGGACCAGGGCCTAGTAAAAATTTCTCCCTGATCCACAGAAATTGGGTTAGGCATCCAAACACAGAGACACCCCGCAGTAACCCAGAAAAATCGATCAAGTTCCCTGTTCTGAATGCAGCACCTTTATTTTGACTAAATTGACTAATACGGCTGATTACACTATGTAAAGCATTAATGTCCTTCCTATCCATTTATGCGGTACATTTTGCCTGCCATATCTATATAATCAGCCCACTAATCGCCGTATCAACCGTTTTTCAATGCACTGCTTCCGACCGATCACTCGGACCTTGATTTAGTGGCTGCATATGTGCTATATATCTTCCGACACGTGCTTTCACATTGGAGACCTTGACTGTTGGTCCAATTTTTGTGGATCACCCCTTAATACAAGTTGCATAAATCTTAAAACAAACAAAGGGATAAATAGTTATCATCTATCATTTATTTATGCTTTAATATTTATGTAATTTTCAAAAAAGCTGCACATAAGCACCTCCCAGAAAACAATTCAACACATTGTAGCATGTAATCGCAAGAACAAAAAAGAACTAACCTAAACGGGCACAAAAAAGAATAATATCTGGTGCCAGACATGTAGAGAATGCCACTGCAGCTGATAACAGAACAAAACCCAGCGATTCTATTAGCTGAACAAATGTAGCAGTCAAGTTCACCTAAACAAATCAAGAAGTCAAATTTCTCCGCGACACCTAAACAACAAGTAGACATCGATAGTGCTTCTCCTTAATTGTGACTGAAGGAAGGTTCATTCTGTACAAACACAGAAAATAAATAAAAAAGAAAGAAAGCATCAAACTATAGCAAAAAAGCCATGAAACATATATCGCAAGACTAAAGAAAGTGAAACACATAGGCTGAAGAGGATACCTCGAAAAAGAATACAATTAAAGATGTGGCCTTCCTTGTCCTTGTCGAGCCTTTTCTGCTTTTTCTAATGAAGATGGACTGCCCGAACCTACATATTCAAACTAGGTGCTATCATTTCCTTGTTTTGAGAAGTTGATCATGATCTGGTCTAATTAATAAATACTAGAAAATTATGGGCGAAGAAAAAGAAATACGAAGCGTGAAGAAGAGGAGAGATTGCCTCCTGCTGCCAAATATGCGATCTACGCACGCTTGCGCGTGCTTGCTTGGCGCTCGACTGCTTGGCGTGAGGCGTGCTGCCCGGTTGCTTGCGCGGCGGCGACAAGCGAGATCTTGTATGGGCGGCGTGGAGTGCATTTGAACTATTCAAGTTTGTCAGAAATTGTCCTATGCTAGAAGTTACAAAAAGATAAATTTAGGGTGCATTTGAACTATTCAAATTTGTCGAAATTTATCTTTTTATTACTCTTAAAATAAGAATAATTTGATCATGAAATTTTATATGTAGATGGGGTAAGTTGAGATGTACATCCATGATTTTTTTCAGAATTTTTTAAATTTTTTTAGTAGGGTTGCACGATAGTTGCACCGGATATTTTGCCATATTGTAGACTTGCAACGTTGGAATTTTATCACATGGTTTCTTTTTTCATCACAGGAATTTTGTCCATGCAATTGAATTATTTCCATGTAAATCTTACAAGACACCCTCCGTACAAACGGAGCCACATGCTATAGCGGGCATATTTGAGGAAATAGTAATTGCCTAGCGAGCAATCCCTAAGTAAGGTGGCATTATATGATACTGCCAATAGATTGATAAATCTCAAATCGAAGCAAATTAGATTGTACAATATTACAAGCATAATTAAGGGTACATTTGGATCAATATGACCTTAATTAATTACCCATAACTTGGGCCTCACTAACTTGTAATTTTGCTAGCTTAAGTTCGTCCACCATCCTAACCATGGTTGGTCTCTCGTCCACGTCTTCTTTGAGACAACTCTGATGATTTTGACCATACTGGACTGATTCTGACAAGGCTGGTCTCTTAATGGGCCGGGCCTATCTATGTCTTGTTTCAAGAGTGTTTGCAGGTGGTTTATTTTTAAAAAAAAATGGATGAAAACTCTGCTTAAATTCGACTAGAAAAGTTGTCGGGTATTTGTTTTCTTTTAAAGGTTAGCTGCCGAATATTCTTAAGAGCTGAGCTGAGCTTCACTCTGATAGTCCCATGCATGCATTTTACATAGCGTTAATAGTAGAAGGCAAAGGCTCACCAATTAAAAATTTTATAGAGAGCAATATCATCATCCAGTCTACTGAATCTACATGCATCAGACATTCAGAAGCACACACATGTACTTGTTGTTCACCATTATTATTATTATTATTATTATTATTATTATTATTATTATTATTATTACAGAAGATAAAAAGATGCAATTAAGAGGTAGGATCGATGTCGGTCGAAATCATTAATTTGGATATGATCTTTCTCAACAAAATAAAGAAGATGAATCATTTGGATATGAGCACGTCCTTGCTGCTGGTGATGCTTTGCGGCGGCGACAGATATGGGGTAATCTGGCCCGGCTTGCAGTGACGTCTTAGGGTTGTTGAACCCCTGCTTCGGCAGTACTCGGGACACGTCGTCTCGTCACCGGCACTATCGGCGTGGCGATGTCGTTGTCTATGCAAGTGCAAATGCGCTAGATCAATCGAGTTAACTTGATTAGTACATCCGTATGTATATATGTGCACACAAATTAAATCAACTGAAAATATATTGTATGCGTGTAAATATTTTTATTACCTTGTGCATGGCAGGATGAGATCGAAAAGCATAGCCAGGACTACAAGAGCCGCCAGGAACATAACCCTGCAAGTATCCTTTGCCATGATCGAGAAGTTGAGATCAGGCTAGCTATCTAGGGTTCTCAATTGATCTCTTGTGTTTCTAACTCTTATTCTTATGATTGGGCGATATGTATATGCTTCTTTAGACCTTGTTATATCACTACAAGAAAAGTGATTATCTGTGATGAAAACGTCGTGACGTTGTCAACTTTTGTCATGAAAAATCTATTTTCTGTGACGACTTGTTTATGTTCGTCATTAATTGTATCAGGTGCCGTCGCGCCATGTACTTTTGTGACGAAACATAAAATTTTGTCATGAAACCATAACACAAATCGTCATAGAAAAGGAATAGTTGTTTGTCTTGGACTGACGTCAAACATATGTCTGTATTGTAACGATATGCTTTTTCATCACGGAGGCATGACCTATCGAGAGGCTATATCTAGAGGCCCCCCTGTCCAAGGTGGCCTTGTCCGACTTGGCCTTGTGGGCCCATATGTGGGTTACACCTTACACGCTGTCAATTCTTGCTTATGTCCTTTCATGGTCAACTGATTAGGGTTTAGGTCTTGATTGGTTGGTAGATACATCTGATGTAGTGCAAGGCTTCATTGGAATCCTTCTATACGATTGGTGGCTTCCACATAGGTGACAATCTATTTGTGGCGGTTTTTCTGGAAACGTTACAAATAGTATTACTAGTGGTGGTTTTAAAAAATGGCTAGAAGAGTATTTGTGTTGGTTTTTATTTAGAACTGTTACAAATAATGCATTATCTGTGGTGATTTTAATTTGAAACTGGTAGAAATAATAGAAAAATAGAAAATTTTAAATATTGCTAATTACATCTTCGACCTTCTAATTTGAAAGAATTGAAATTAAATGATATTGCATTTGGAATAATTGGAACAAATATTCCATTTGCAATAATTGAAAAGAACGACTGAAACATATTTAAAACTTTGGAGGCCGTTTTGAGGTCCTAAACGATGTTTTTTTGGAATTCCGTCGCCGCGCACGCACTCGCACAAATCATCAGGATCTGACCATTTGATTTTGGCACACTTATGAAATTTGGGTGCTACTTTTTGTTATCTTTCCAACGAGCCAATGAACGCTCTAATCGGAGTTACGAGTCAAAAGTTATAGTCATTTTAACAAACGTGCTCGGATTTTATATTTGCAACTAGAATTAGAGCCCAAAAGAATATAATCGGAGAGCTCATCGTGTGATGATTCCAGAAAGCACAAGAACACTAAAATCGAAGGTACGAGTCAAAAGTTATGGTGTTTTTACAAGTTTCATTAATAGTAATGGCACATATATTGCAAGCATCATTAATAGTCAAAAATATGGAAAATAAATTTGAATGTTTTAAATTTTGCTATTTACCACTATAGTTTGCTAATTTGAAATAATTAGAAATTGGTGTTCGGGTGCTTCACGAGGTTATTTTTAAACCCGGCCAACCCATTTTTCTCTATAGTTTATTTTACCATTTTTTTATTTTAAGCCAGCACATTTTTCTTTTGGCCTAGCCGAGCATCTCCAACAATCAGGTCTTAAAATGGAGTCCTATACCTCAAAATAGGGCCTAAACTAAAAGAATTAGGGCCTAAGATAACTATTGACTCCAACAATTAGACCCTAAACGCGCGAATAGGATGGGACTGGAGAGGAGCGTTGCCAAATATAGCAACAGGGCTCCGAGTCCTAAACCTATTTTGATAATTTTTCTCAAAATACAACCTCTGTTGGAGTGCTTTTTTTCCATCAAAGCCCTATAATTACAATTAAAAACTTATTTAGGGCTCCTCTTGGAGATGCTCTAACCCTAAACTTGATCTCCTCACCGGCTCCCTCTCTCATTCCTCACCTCAACCGCCGCTCACACTCTCCTCTCGTCCCATCTTTTCCCGATCCGGCCGCCTCACCGCACGCATTCGATGAGCACTAGATCTGGTTCATCTGGAGGCCTCCACGCCGGCGCCGCTGCCCCTCCACGCCGTGGCGCCCGACCTCCACAGGTACAGCGACTCGGACTTCCCGCCCGAAGTCGGCTCCTACACCTCTTCCACGTCGTCGGCAACCTCGTCCCCTGTCACCCAGGAGGCCAGGCCGTAGCGTCTCCGCCACGCCGTCGGCCCGTCGTCCCAAGCCGCAGCTACTCCTCCACGCCGTCGCTTCGCCGGTCCTTGCCCCCAAGCCCTTATTCACGCCTCGTCCCACTGTCCTCGTCACCGGTGCCGGCGGCTGCATAGGTGACCTCCTTGCCTATCATCGCGTCTATTAGCATGCACTGTAGTGTTGTTTCTTGGAGCAAAACAAGATGACTGGTGAACTCACCGTGCTCGATTGTATTGACTTTGAGTTGATATTGGTTGAGCATTGCTCTTAAGAGATGGGTAACCTGTAGAGTTGCACGTTTCGTTTGGTATATAAGTCTGCGAATACAAATTTGGGGTTACTGGTTCATTTCTGTATGAATTTTGTATGGCTTATATTGGAGTTCATTGATGGAATAATGTGCAGCAGCTTAAGGCATTTGATGTGGGATGCATTGAGAAAGTTAGGATTGGCTTCAGCCTATTGCAAGAGTGGCAGTCATGAGGAAAAGCACTTGCAAGAACAAACAGTTTAACATAGCTCTGAGTTAAGATCAGAGCATATATTTGATCTCAATATACTATTGCATTTGCTCATCTGAAGATTCTGTGGTCACTTACTTCTCGGGTAAAAAAACTGTAACCTGTGACTACTTTTAGTGCTTATCAAACTGTACTCAAATGGAGTGAAAACAGTTATGAAAAAAGACAGTCTATCAAGCATTTCATATTTTATCTAAAGCCACCTTCGATCACAATAACCTGCAAATGCTTCTATTTTCAGTATTCATCTGCCGATGATCTTGTCAACATGGGCTAGATCTGCTACAGAAAAGCTTTAATAATGCACTGATGTATTTGTCTAGAAGGTGAACTACTTGGCAAGCAGAAAATATACACATTTTTAGCACTAGAAGGTGAACTACTTGGCAAACCGAGATGGGTCATCTGAGTAGTTTGTAAATATGCACACTTGCTTTAATAATGCACTGATGTATTTGTCTACTATCTTTGAATGCTTGTATTTGTACATTGAGAAAAAAGAGGAACAAGCAGTTGGTATTTACAGGAAGTTGATGGTGTGAAAGTCCTGCAACTAGAAACTGCAGCTGGAGCAACAATACGGGTATATAACACTCAACTAAACATGATGTTTAGCTACCCCATTTTTTATTAATTTTTTCAGTGCTGATCTCTAATGTTTTTCCTTTCTTTATCTAGTTCTTTGAAAAAGCAATAGGCATTAACGTTCCCTGCTCAAGGTTTCTGCTAGTGAAGGCAACATCTGATTTGTTGCTTGTGCAGGTATATCTTCAATCCTCTCCTTGTTTGTTGGTTTGATATGATGGTAAGACTATTGCTGAACTCATTTTTGTTCCACAGTCTGATCTTTATACCTTGGTTGATGGCTTTGTCATCCGCAACCCAGCTAGGGCAAACCCGTCAAACCCTTCAATTGAACTTGGGCCTGAGTTCAAAAAGGTAAAACAGTTTTTATTCGAAACTTCTGAGGCTTTTTTATATGAGATTTTCATCACTTGCAGGGTAAATGATGAAAAATGGAATGTGGCCATAACTTCCTTTTTCTTGATATTCGCAGGTTGCTAATTTCCTAGCCCAATTTAAATCAATCCCCAGCAGTGTCGAGTATGACAGCTTGAAGGTCTCTAGTGATGTTTGGTTTGGCTCTGGAATTACACTCAAGGTACAACTTTTAGTTATTGGAGTATTCTTATATCTTCTTGGATGCCATTCATGGTGCTTAGTTACTGTATCAATGGTGAATGGATGCAGCGCTAAATTGCTAGTTATGTCCGTTTTGATCTCCATCTGCACACCCCATCCCAGTATCCCAGTATCCCACTCTGTATTATACTCTCGTCCTGAGTTGAGAGGCACTACCGTTGTTGCAAAGTGCCTCCTAACTCATTATTGGTGGTGTCTGCTGGGCAAGGTGACCATCACTGCCAAGTCTAGAGTCACTGGCTCACTGCATTGGTAGGTCTTTCCCAACTTTTGTTACTTTTATCCTTTCATTCCGTTGAAACATTTGGCTGACTTGAAACACTATTATCTAGTGCTTGTCCACTACTAATGTGGATAACTAGAATGCTTAAAGAACTGGATTGATAATCAGACCTGTGTTTGAAAGATGGAAACCACATTTCAATATTCTGATGTGATATAGCAGATCATGTGGCTGTTTTGGTTTTATAGGATTTTCTCTTGCTGATGTATGACATGATTATATGAGCATGATTTCACCCCAAGCATGATTGCATAGCATACTTCCCCTTACTTGAAATGGACAATGACTGAATGCAATAATAACTGAATTTTGGGATGCAGTTCCTCTTGGATGAATGATGTGCATGAGGTGCAACAGTTTTGCAAATCGGTCATGACAAAACCAAAGCCTGCACCGAAGCCGCCGACCCCACCTCCGACCAAAACCCCAGCACCTGGGCCTCAAACACAGGAGCAACAATCAACCGGTGCCTATGAAGTTGGTGTGGGCAAAAGAAATGACTGGCAGTTAGCTAGGAGGATGGGCAAGGAATGGGTAAAGAATGGGCAGAGGAAGAAAATGGAGATAGCTGACTGCCTGAGTGAAGGTCGGTTCAAAAATCGACAGCATGATCTTGATTTCCTTTTTAGACCATTAGTTAAAGCTAAAGCTCATTTGTAATATGTTCTGTACTTAAGATGTGTCTTGGATGCTTATGAGAATGCGTGAGTTTGGCATTATTGACTATTAGTATTATCTGTATTGTGTTGACATGGCGTATATAAGTGTATATGCACAATGCTTGGATTTGTGTGAATATATTCTTATATATATATATATATATATATATATATATATATATATATATATATATATATATATATATATATATATATATATATATATATTAGTTGTGTACTTTGGAGAACCACGGCTATTGACGTGGCTTTGGAGTGTTCAATGACGAAAATGTATGTCCACGTGGCAATAAACTGTGACAAATAATTTCGTCATAAATAAAATGGTCAACGCTCATTTTTGGCCGACCGGAGTGTTCTTTTATGACGAATTTGACATTTTTCATGACGTTTTGAGTACAATTTATGACGGTTATATTTGTCATAAAGTGACCTCTTTCGCGAAAATGTAATTAAATCACGAAAAGTTGATTTTTATGACGAAAATAAGTAATTTGTCATTGAAAACTTTCTATGACGCACTTTCTATGACAAGTTGAATTTCGTCATAAATTCGTCATAAAAAACCTACAATGACGATTTCGGGACTAATGATGACGAGTTTGGATCGTCACTGAAAATCACTTTTCTTGTAGTGTATATAGAGAGGCAGAAGGTAGGAGCTAGCATCGGCAAACATCTTGGAGATCGAGTTTATTCTCCCCCATTTAATTAATTTGTATTATCTAATGCATCCATATATATAAATGTCTTCTTAATTTGCTTGATACATTGTCCCGGCTGGTACAGTGAATTAAAACTAGATGATGATCTTGTTTTCAATGTACTACTTTAAACCAGGTCGTATCTTTGGATGTCATTGATATCGTTGTGAGAGGATGGATGTCATTAATTGGCTGCTAATTAAATGTATTGGGCTGAGCTTGGGCTGGCTCGCAACTGGGCTTGGACAAAGGGGCCGTGGGCCTGTATGTGGGCACCAAGGCCACAGACTATTCATTACGAACTACTACGGTCCATCCATGAACAACGATCTTTTCTACAAAATAAATATGTATGGACAAAAAGGTGACAATCTTGAATTTTTTGTTCTTGTGACGATAACGCATTGAATCATGCATTTCAAGCGCAGCTGATCGATGCCAGAGAGATCGATGGCGGCCGGGTTACATAGCCGTTTAGACTAGCAGTATTTGGCGCTCGTCTTCTTCATCTTTGGCTTAATCTTTTGAGACCAGCAGACCGGGTGGCTTAATCAAGAGTAATTAACATGCATGTTTATTTATTGATTCTCCTGCATCATCAAGTTCGGCAAGTACAATAGTCTGTCTTTTAAGATTGTCTCTCAAAATTCTAACTCACCTAGAGACAAAATCTCCAATAGTTTATCTCTAAAATCATTCATCTTCATTACATTTTTTCTCTCACACTTCATAACTTTTTGCATTGGTTTGCGTGACTAGATTATCTCTTGCATAAGAAACAATACATTCTGTTTCCTTACCCCTTCTCTCATCCACGTAGGATTTTATTAATATGATATAGCTGAAAGTTAGCTAAAGTGATACTATTGAAGATGTTCTTAGATAGCTAGATTGATCGGTGCAACAATTAATACTTATTATACATGCATATGTCATTACACGCAATGAAGAGCTAGCCGTTGTGGCGGCGGCAGCAGTAGGTCCTATCGCTAGGGACGACTTTGCAGTAGGCATAGCCTCCACGTCATCATTGTCGTTTCTGTCGTAGCAGTTGTCCTTGCACATCCTGATGGTGCTCGCAGTTGTCCTTGCACATCCTGATATGGTGCTCGCACATCCTAATAATACAGTTCCATTTGGTGATCGCATAAGTATCGGCACAATTCAACTAATCAAACTACACATTCATGGCAGAAACTAAATGGATGTGAATAAATCAATATAAGGAGCAAGTAGTAGTGTACTGTATATGGATCCATCTATGCATGGCCGCATGGGCACGATGGCTGGGCCAGCCATTCTTTCTTTCTGCGTTGCAGGTTGGGAAGAGCCACCAAGAAGGCAGCCCTAGCATCCTAGCTAGTCGACAAATGCCATGAGCAGAGTACTCGCTGGGTGCTAAATTTTCTCCCCTGTTTTGATAGCTTGTCCTAAGTTTTCTGAGTTTCTCCTTCTGCTCTGCTTATTTTATAGGCACAGTCTGCAGGAGCAAACATAAGATACTCCATGATTTAAGATATGAATTTATTCAGGTATTCATACCTTAAATCATGGAGTCGTTACCTTGGATGTTATTTATTGGTTGCCTTTTATTTTTTGGGGGAATTTGACTCAATTCTGTTGGCTGCTAATAATTATTAAGTATCACAGCCACTCAGCTTTGAAGGAGGGGAAAGAAACCAAGATACTTAAGCTCAAGAAAGCACTCTATAGTTCAAGACAAGCTCCACGTGTGTGGAATGCAAAATTGGATGCTACTATTGACTCCCTTCGCTTTGAAAGATGTCTTTTGGAGCATGCAATTTATAAAAGGAGCCAAGGTGGCAAGACACTAATAGTTGGGGTGTAGTAGTGACTTGATCATAACCGGCCCAAACAATCAAGAAATTAAAGGATTCAAAGATTAAATGAAGAAAATTTTCAAGATGAGTGTCTTCGGATTGTTGTCATATTATCTTGGTATTGAAGTAAATCAAAAGCCAGAAGGAATATCATATTGCCAATCTGCATATGCATTGAAGATACTGGAGAAGTGTGGTATGTCATATTGCGGTTCAGCATGTACTATTGAAGCTAAGTAATGTCAGTACAAACCCTCCGGTTAATTCAACCAAGTTTAGATTATTCTTAGAGAAACAAATGGTTAGATATGTAGTTCGTAATGAATATGAATTTTGGACATATTGGGAATTGTGGTACAGGTATTTTGATAAAAATAAAAATAAAACTATGGTTTTGATGTCAGCAAGTATTGGCGACAGCCGAATATGCAAGGGATGGACTTGTATATAGTGTAGGGGGAGTTTCTCACCCAGCCGGATTAAGGATTGAATATAGTATTTGTTAAACCCTAGAATTATCATATAACCACAAGTGCTGGTATGTAACAGTTTTAACCTATTAAGTTGCATAGAACTAGATTTGCACATTGCAAGGCTATAGTAGTACGGAATTTTGGATAGAGATTGCTCGAAGGGGTGCCCTCACCGAGGTGTAGGGAATAACGCATGCTGATACAACGATGTATGCCTTACTATAGGGAGAAGTGGGGCTCCACAAGAGTGAACTGTGTGAAAAGTACAGGGTGTACCAATATCTTTTGCTGCCATACAATTTATGCTATTTATACTTGTTATTTACTTATCAGTCAAATTGTTTTTACAAAATTCCATTTGAAATCTATTATTCAATGTTTACAATTCAAATTCGCTTTATGCAAAATAACCGTATAAGCCTTTCCTTTGACATAGCCTGCATTTATTATATATTTGCATATACCACAAGTCTTGTAACTACGAAAGTACTCAACGTGCTGTTGTTGATATTTATTAAGTGAAGGTTTAGAATACCTCGAGGAAACATCCCACTAAACGCCCACGTGTGTGTACCAATTTCCCGGCTAAGACCTAAGCCCAAACGGGAAAATGAGCAACCGCACTGAGCCTCGAACACGGGCGGTGCTGAATGGGGAATGGTTGACTCGTCTCGGATGGGAATGTGTGGTGTGTGGAGTACTAGAGTTTGCGATCCGGTTTTGGTTTTTCGTATATTGGTTTCCAGAATTACAAATTGAACCGAAAAACGAAACCCGAATAGTACTGAAATAAAACCGTTTTTAGTTATTTTTGTTCAGTTCGGTTTTTGATTTCGGTAAAAAAAAAGTGCCCATCCCTGTACATAGCCGTTTAGCATTGCGGTCGGATTTGCAGTAGTTGGCGCTCTTCTTCATAAGCTATGGTGATTTCTTCTTCTTTCTGTTTCTGTTTGTCTTCTTCCTCTTCCTCTTCTTTAGACCAGCATGCCAGGTGACTTTATCAAGAGTAATTAACATGCATGTTTATTAATTGAGTCTGTTGCATGATCAATTAGCTAGATGAATCGGTGCAACAACTTATACTTATTCGACATGTATATGTCATTACACGCAATGAAGAGCTAGCCGTTGTAGCGGCAGCAGCAGTAGGTCCTATCACCAGGGACGACTTTGCAGTAGGCGTAGCCTCCAGGTCCATCGTTGTCGTGTCCGTCGTAGCATTTATCCTTGCACATCCCGATGTGGTCCTCACAGTCGTCCCTCCAAATCCAGCATATCTCTCTGACTGCACTCACGCATGGAGCCCGGTTAATTACCAATACATACACAAATCAAATCACTTAACTTGTTAGATATATCTGCATAATAATAATTAACTAATAATGCAGTTTCATTTGGAGATCGCAATAATGTTGGTACAATTCAACTAATCAAACTACACATCCATGGTAGAAAATAAATGCATGTGAATAAATCAATACATATTAGGAGCAAGTAATAGTAGGGTACTGTATATGGATCGATCCATGCATGGGCATGATGGCTAGGCTAGCTATTCTTACTTTCTGCGTTGCAGGTTGGGAAGGCCGTAGCCATGGCCACAAGAGCCAGCAAGAAGAAGGCAGCCCTAGTATCCTTATTGACAAATGCCATGAGCAGAGTACTCGCCGGCTGCTAAATTTTCTCCCCTGTTTTGATAGCTCTGATCTTGTTCTTCGTTTCCTATTAGTTTTCTCCTTCTGACCTGTTTATTTTATAGGCACAGTCAGTATGAGCAAAGATACGATACTCCTTGATTTAAGGTATGAATTTATTCAGGTATTCATACTTAAATCATGGATTCGTTACCTTTTGATGTCATTTATTGGTTGCCTTTTATTTTTTTAGGAATTTGATTCAATTCTGTTGGCTGCTAGTAATTATTAAGTAAGGTTAAATTGGTGTATTTGGCCCAGAAATCTTGATTTACTACCGGGACTTCACAAAGAGGCCCATCAAGGCGGTGACATCGTCTTGTGTGCCCTGCTAGCTAGGGCCCATATGTCATACACCACCCATCTATGACCCTTTGGCGTTCTACCCTGAAAGTTTTTTTCGTATTGGTTTTGAATTTGTGGGACATCTAGATTTGTGTGGTTCTCCACGTTTTGCTCCATTTGTGCATTATTAACTTTTTGGTTGCAATTGGATTAAGCTTTGTGAGATTTGGCACCAATAACCTTATCTATATTATGAGATAAGGTCTCTACAACGTATCCGTTTAGAACTCTATCTCTTTATGGTGTGGTTGAATCCGAACTCCTCTCTCATACTGCTATATATATCGGGTACTCCCCATTGTAAACAATCCATCAATAAAACGAGAGAGATTTCCACCATATATTCTGTGTGTTCTCGATTCTTGATTCGCGTGTTCTTACATGTGTGCTGTTGACTTGAGTAGGTAAACGATGACGTTTTACAACACGTTATCAGCACGAGTCTCTACCACAAGAAGGAGGATCGTCGACGACAACGAACGACTACTACCGGCGATTGATCGCCCGATCCGATCTGCAATCAACTCGCCATCACGTCGGCACCCACTCGGATTGCCGAAAAAGTCCTATGTGACTCTATCCTACGCGATAGCCTACAGATTTTCCTCTACAGGTCGAATCAAGGTATTACATGGGCATGATCTATTAAATCACAATTGAAATTGAATAATAGATCGGATTTTTGGAATTTTGCAATCGATCTGATCATTTTTCGCCCATCCTCATCTGCGATAAATTAGATCAAATGAATACAGTTACTGTTCATCATGTGGTTTCTGTACTTAACCAATAACAATAAAAAAAATTTTGCCGCCCTGGCCTCCTGAGCGTAACACCGCCTGATCTCGCCCTCGCATTAACGACGCCTGTAGCACCGTTCGCAAGCACGTTACCCGTGCTTGTCTCTGGCCACCGACGTCCAATGCGCATGCCGCCAGAAGCTCGGACATCCGCACCGCGCCTGAAGCCGTCGCATGCGCCCGAGACCGCTGTCGCACCGGCTGCTGTTGCAAGGGCGCACGCCCATCGCCGCTAGGAGCTCGGCCTTTCCACACGCAGCTTCATCTTGCCGACCGTCCTGGTATCTCTACTAATATAAATTTGCAGTTAGTGATAGCGGTCCGTTCTTCCTAGTCCCCTCCCCTGCTATATCTTCAATAATGACTGGTCATTATATCTAATTATTCTTTCTCGATTCTGATACCATATCTCTCTAAATATGGTGATTATTATAACAAAATCCTTGATTATTGCTGGTAATTAATAGCCGACCAATCATTCCTTTTGTACTCTATATATCTTTATGCAGTTTTCATAGAATCAATAAAGGAATTCATTCAAGATCTCCTATATCGTGCCGCCGTGGCGAATGAACTCGACGAACTGATCAATAAGTGATGGACCGACATACATGGCCGTGAGGTGCAGGAGGCCGAGCGCCGTGGTCAGTAGTAACTACGGTCAGAAGGACAGCCAGAACGCGACACCCATCGGGTGCCGTGACCTCAGCGCCGGCTAGTTAGACGTGAACAAAACGTACGACGCTTCGGCGTAGTTGCCCGCGACATCGGTGGGACGTCGTCGGTGGTGAGAGAGAGTCATTGGCATTTCCCTTGAAAATAAACGGGTTGATCCAGCTCAATGCAGCGTGGGAACGTGAAGATCGCCTCAAAGAAGAATATCCCGATTTCTTTCTTTAGACCCGCCAAATCTCGGGGTCGAGATTTCTGTAAAGGGGGTAGATCTGTAACATCCCAAAAATTGTGAAACAGTGAATTATCATAATGTGAATTTGCATTTTGAATATTTTTGAGTTTTATTGAATTTATGATTTTCTTAATTGATTTCTTGGAATTTGTATTGCAAAGACAATTAAAGAGAATGGGAAACAAATCAAAAGAACAAAAGAAAAGTTGGGAAGAATTTATTTTATGAATTCAAAATCTGTGTATAAATCAATTTATGCACTGATCAAAATATATGAATATCAATTTGAATATTAAAAATGAAAAAGTGGTCAGTTTGACTAGAAACAGTGCACCATCCGAATTTGTGAAAAATATCCAGACCTTATCTCCAGCTGATAAAATTACCAAAGCACCCTTTGTACAGGATTTACCTCTGGTAAAAATATCAAGAGTTTACCAAGTCGGATAAGCCTCCAAATAATTCAAAAACAGAAGCTCTGAAATTCTGAAAATCTTAATGTCAGAATTTTTATAAAATAATGGAGAAATATTTGGATCTGAAAATTTTACATAAGAATAATTAGCTCAAATATAATTTAAAAAAAGTTTCAAAAGTTATAAAAATATTTGAATTGTCTGATAATTCAAATACGGAATTTGAAATCCTGTGCATTGTACAGTATCAGAATTATAGTAAATAATATACAGATTAATTAAATCTCAAATTTTTCTGGAGGTCATCTACTTCCAGAGGAGTCTACACAAAAAGTATGAAAAATCTCCGACAAGATTTATCTGGCGAATTAATGCAAGTTCAGTGAACCAGCCAGTCAACTTCTTAAGCCGGTTGCCTCTTTCTCTCACTGCCAGTGGGACCCGAATCCCTGTTGAGCCCCACCTGGCAGCCTCTCTCCCCTGTCTTCTTCCTCCAGGCGCCATAGCCCCGAGCCAAAGCCTCTGAAAGATCAAGCTGCAACTTTTGACGATCCTCTGCCAGTCCACCGCCCAAGCAATTGAAGCATGCCACGACGTCGCCTACTCCTGCGCCTACCAGAACCGTCGCCCTGTACCCGGAGGATAGCCTGGCTAGCCGCCTTATCCTTGTCGCACCCGGTGAAGGATGAGGCTGAGACAGAGCAAACCTGAGCACGAATTCACCCCCTTTTCCTTGCCTATAAATACCCCCAAATGATCACCTGGAGCTGCGTTTTCATTCCTCTTATCCTTCCCTTTCCTCTGCTCAACCGAAACACCAAAATCCCCAGCCCATTCCTCCATTGCCGAAGCTTACAGAGCTTCAAGCCGAAATCGAATTCGAGTGATTCAATGAGTCACTTTCCAATTCATTAAGCGTAGAGTATCCCCAAGCACTACTGATCAAGAACCCCGAAAAATCTTCACCTTCTTCCAAGCGAGACCTCCTTGCAGCCGTGCGCCTCCTCTCCTCCATGGCCGGCCACCGTGGGCGGAGGTCCTCAGTGTTTCTCCAGTAGGGATAAACCCAAAAACGGAATCCCCGTGTCACCCTGAAGCTAAATCCGGAAACCATCCGATCTCCCTCGCCCTGGTTCTCTTTCTCCACCGTCCGCCATTAGAGCCGCCGCCTGGAGCTCGGGTGCGCCCCTCTCCGGTATCTCTTCCGCTGCATTGATACCACTCCCGGAATCACCTCACCGAGATCTTCCTCATGGTGTGCTCGCCGTTGCCGGAAAGTCGCCAGAGCGCCGTTGCCTCCGCGCCCTAGCCGCCGCTCTGTTTTCTTCCTCTGCCGTGCGGGCCACCCATGTCAGCCAAAGCAAGTTCTTCAGTCCAAAGGGTAAAGGCGCCACCTGTGAATGAAAGCGCATTTCATTATTTCAATACATTTTCCAAATCAGTGAAATTCAATCTTGTATATCTTTTGCAATATTAATCCAATTTCAATAAAACAAATTTGTATATTCATATAAAATCAGGAAGAATCTAAATATGTAAAAATATTTAATTGTTGAACTACAGAATCATTATTTGAGTCAAACTTTGATTATGAACTTAATATGGTCTTTGTATTAAATCTGCACAGTAAGCTATAAAATAATGATATAAATTTTTATATAATGGTAAGACCAAAATTAATTTAAATCTGCAAAAATAATTAATTTATGAGTCATAGAACAGTTATTAAAATCTGAAATAGGATAAACACCCTATTATGGACATTATTGCATATATGGAAAATATAGTTCTTAAAATCATTAAATAAATTTTATGTGCCTTTGGGATCATAATAAACTTAAATATACAAAAACATTTAAACGTTCAACTCAGTTTAATTTATTTGCTTTATAATCATTAGTAAACCTTGATATGGCCACTAATGAAAACAAAAGCATAAAAGCTCATAAAATAAGGAAATAATTTGTATTAATTCTCTGAAAATAGTAAGGATCCATGTATGCAAATATATTTAAAATAATATTTAATTTGCATTCTTTTAATGAAAAGAAATGTTAATTATAACAATAAGTAAATAGTTTATCTATTGCAATTAAAGTTAAAATAAGGCCAAATTAGCTTTAAAACACTCTTAGGGTTATTCCTGCTAATACCTGAAAAATGAAACAAGAATCATGTATAGTATAGTTGGAAATTAAGTTTGAATCTTGACCGATTTAGGGTTTTGCGTTGTGATCACTTATACTATTTCACCAGTTAATAAAATAACTTATTTAAATGCTAAAATCAGTAAAACGAGTTTAGAAATAATCTACAAAGTTTATACCACCATATTCTATAAAAATAATCTTATTTCATTAAGGGTTGCATATTAATCCTATTAGCTCAAAAACCTTAAGTGATAATCATTTGCTTCATATTCTTGCCGATTCCGAATAACGTATACTTTACAATACCACTTAAGCCTTTTCAACGATGAATACAGTGTCGCGTCTAAATCCTAGAACTTATGGAATTAGCCCTGTAGTGCTCTCCAAAGTATACACTACCCTGCTATGAAAAGATAATCTCATTTCACCGTGATTTGCATATTAATCTTGGTATCCTAATAACCCTAAGTATTCACATTACTTAAGTGCGTAATATGAATGAATGGACTTTGAGTTTAAATGGGAAATCAGTTATTATGATATTTGTATCATCAGAACCTTCTCAAATATTGTGTAAATAATGCTAGAAGTCTAAATCAATAGATTAGCTTTTTATAACTAGAATATTAATTAAATGTTGCTTTGAATCCGAATCCTAATTAAAGGTAAGAATTCACCTTAAGCCTGAAATGATTATATTTATTTAATCTAAACTATTTTTGCATCTTGAATTCGTAAAATAAAATTAATAAATTCATAAAGAGCAAACTCTGTTTCTTGTGAAGAGTTTTATTGTTCTTGCTATCTATTTTCTTTTTGCCCTTGTTAAAGTTAGTTATTTGCTATATTTTCGTTGATCGACGTGTAGAACCTGACGCTGTTGATTCCGTCATCATCTCCATCATCTTTGACTCCGTCCTCATCGTAAACAGTGATTAAGCAAGGCAAGCACCCATTTGATCATATTGATCCCAGTACTTTACCTACAATATGTTGTTTTTGTAACTGTATTATGCATGCGTTTACTTCACGTAAACTTGCTATTTTCTTGATCTTGGTAGTTATACTTGTTGTCTCATTAACCTTCTTTGATGATTATGGATATGTGAACCTTGATAACCCTAGATTGAGGATAGGCATTACTTAATGTCATCATGGGTATATGCGATTACATATTGTCCATGCTTAGCCATGCTTTAGAATCAATAAAGCAGATGATCAAATCAAATTTGTTTCCTGAAAATGATTGGAAATGGCACTGTTAGTTGCTGGTATTTTGATTAAAAACCCAAAGTAAAACTATGGTTTTGATGTGGGCGATTATTGGCAATAGCCGGATGTACAAAAAGGAATTGTACGTAGGTCAAATTAAGGACCGAGCAATGGGGCCATTTGTTGATCCGAGATATCCGTACAAACCACAAGTGTTGGGATGGGGCAGCCTTAAACCAATTAAGTTACCTGGTTTAACTTTGCATTTATGGAAGGCGGGAGCTTGCACAGGCATTCCGGTTTGGTCTGCTTGGAGGGGTTTCCACCCATGCAACGGTGTACGCCTTGTCATGAATAGAAACGGTGTGTGTGTGTGGATATACGTGAAAGGAACCACGTCATGTGTGTGTGTTTCTGTTCCTCTGGCATGGATTAACGTCCCGGGCTGGTGTAAAGTTAAACCAGGTAATGTAAAGGTTTTCGTCATGATCATTCTGGCCTCCGCGCTTACAATGGGATGTGAAGCGTGTAGCAAAAAGAAAAGGTCATGTCTTGTGGGTAAAGTTGTACACCTCTGCAGAGTTTAAATCTAATCGATTAGCCGCGCCCGCGGTCATGGGAACTTGGTGAAGTCATTCCAATGTTAGATGTTTTATTATTTTCAAAAGGGCTTGGTATCATTTGTTTTGCAACTGTGCTTTATGTCAAAGGGCCGACATTGATGGATTTCAGGATATGGAATGTTCGTCGCTCACGTCATGGAGGACTGTGAGTGTTACTATGCTTTACTTATTTCATATCACACTTGCTCTTATAAATTCCATTTGCAAATAACTTGATTTACAAATTCAGTTTCGCTTTATGCAAATTAACTGTAGTAGCCTCCTTTGATTGGGCCTGCACTTATGCATTTGCAAATACCACCTTAAGTCTTGCGGAGTACGAAAGTACTCACCCTTGCTTAATCTATTATTTATAGGTGGACTAGAATGCGAAACTTCGAAGGTTTGTTTCGTCGCAGGATGCGGGATCTTCAACGTGACCTTTCTAGGGATTTATGCCTCGTCAGTTGCCTGCGGGATTGGATGGGCACACTACAAGGCTTTGCTTTTTTCACTGCTCTATACTCTGAGTTGAAAGATTTATGTATTTATTAGTTTCCGCTTAATTAATATAATGTATGGTTGTGATTCCAAATGTTGAAATGTGCGTGCTAGCTACTGATCCAGGGACTAGTACCGTGTGCACATGAGATTTCCATTTTTGCATTTATGTAAAAATGGGGGTCGTTACAATAGCATCTATTTTTCTATGTGATGCTTACTATTAAATAAAAGCTGGTTCTCTTCTCTCTCTTCTTTTCTCATTCTTTTACATAGGACAAAAGCTGGTGTGTACATGCTAATAATAACTGAGTGGTCTTTATTGTACATGTAGAGAAGGTGAGTTTCTACAATCCTCTAAAATTTGAAGACCAAACTCAATCATTACTTAAAAGATATAAAATTGACAAAGTGCTAAATGGCAGGATATATTGTCTTTTCTTGTTAAAAAATAATATTTTACTACCTATTACTCAAGGTGTTACTATATCACGTATAAAGCAACCTTACAGTGTAAAATCTATAAAAATTATATGTACAAGTTTTCAAAAATTCACAAAAAATTAACATACATATGAGATGTAAGCTTCTACAACTTTGTAAAATTTAAAGACCAGTAGCATTTGAAAGATATGAAATTAACAATGTGCTAAACAGTGAAAAATCACTAATTAGCCAAATTTTTCTTTTTCATATCTTTCAGCTGATATTGATTTTGATCTTCAAATTTACAAGATTGTATAATCTCACCTTCACTATGTATGGTAATTTTTGAGAATTTTAAAACTAATACATGCGTTTTCATGCATAAAATTTAGTTACTTTTGTTAGAGCTACAGTAAAATATTTGAAAAATTCTCAAAAAATTACCATACGTTGGGGGGGGGGTGAGCTTCTACAACTCTGTAAAATTTGAAGACCTAACTCAATTACATTTAAAAGATATAAATTTGATAAAATGTTAAATAGTAGGATATACTATCTTTTACTGTCAAGAAAATAATATTTTACTACCTATTACCTAAAGAGTTACTATATCATGTATAAAGTAGTCTTATAGTGTAAAATATATGAAAATCATATGTACAAGTTTTCAAAAATTCTCAAAAAATTACCATATATAGAGGAGGTGAGTTTCTAAAATTCTGCAAAATTTGAAGACCAAACTCAATCACATTTGAATAATATGAAATTGAGAAAACACTAAACAGTGAAAAATCACTAGTCAACCGAATTTGTCTTTTTCATATCTTTCAACTGAATTTTGGTCTAAAAATTTTGCTGGGTTGTATAATCTCACCTTCCCTATGTATAGTAAATTTTTGAGAATTTTTTAAAACTTATACATATAGTTTTCATAAACATGAATTTAGTTCTATTTGTCGGACCTTGTTATATATAGAGAGGCAGAAGGTAGGAGCTAGCATGGTAAACATCTTGGAGATCGAGTTTATTCTCCCCCATTTAATTAATTAGTATTATCTAATGCATCCATATATATAATGTCTTCTTAATTTGCTTGATACATTAATTGTCCCGGCTGGTACAATGAATTAAAACTAGATGGTCATCTTGTTTTCAATGATACTACTTTAAATCAGGTCGTATCTTTGGATGTCATTGATATCGTCGTGAGAAGATGGATGTCATTAATTGGCTGCTAATTAAATGTATTGGGCCTGAGCTTGGGCAGGCTTGCAACTGGGCTTGGAGAAAGGGGCCGTCGGCCTTTATGTGGCTAGTCGTTCCCAAAATAACTATCACAAGAATGTCCAGTGCCACTAACCAGTCATACTGAAAAACCAGAGACGCTAAGTAACTTAAGGAGAGAGCAAACAAGCTCAGATTATGTATACTAGAGTTGGAGGGACGAATACTAGTTGGAGCCAATGAGGACGGCGTATGGACGCATTTGCAGGGGGCAAACATGGATTATTCCATCATCTCCTCTTGGATCACGGCAGTCTAGGCGGCGTCGGCTGTATCTGGATGGTGCCTATGCCATGAGAGAGACGATCAATGCTACATGTTACCCTGTCACCATAGAACATTCTAGCCGGTTTGTGCATATGTTGCAGACTGCAACATAGGAATTTTACACAAACCTCCTTACATGGTTTCTTTTTTCGTCACAGTATAGTTTTGTAGCAACAGTATTATTTCCATGCAAATCTTACAAAACTCTCTCAGTACAAACAAGGCCACATGCTAAAGCGGGCATATTTAAGGAAACAAAAGTCTAGCGAGAAATCCCTAATGTAAGGTGGCATTATATGATACTACCAACAGATTGATAAATCTCACAGTGAAGGAAATTAAATTATACAATACTATAGGCATAATTAAGAGTACGTTTGGATGTTAGGCTAGAGATTTTCTAGACTAGTTTTGCCAGGCTATTTATATGGGACCGGTAAATTACAATATACTAACTGATTATGGCCTCAATTAATTACCCATAACTTCGGCCTCGCTAACTCTTAATTTTGCTAGCTTAAGTTCGTCCACCACCTGTGCCATGGTTGGTCTCTCATCCCGGTCTTCTTTGAGACATTGGATAGCGATTCCACCAATCCTGTCAAGGCATTCCATATAGTGAGGTTGAGCACAAGACAAAATCTCTTTGTCATACATCCCCCTAATTGTACCCTCCTCTTTGTAAGACTTGACACATTTTATTGGAAGGCTGTTGCTCCCATCATACTTGGGCCTCTTACGTGTGATGAGCTCAAGAATCACGACTCCAAAGCTATAGACATCGCTCTTCTCCGTGAAATGGCCAGTCTTGATGTACATGGGGTCTATGTAATTCAAATCCCCCGTCACAGACCATTTGGCATACCTGGTTAGTGACACCTGCTTGGATGTCCCAAAGTCAGAGACCTTTGGGATGAAGTTGTCACCAAGGAGAATGTTGCCGGACTTGACATCCCCATGAATGATGTTGTGGCCACCGCCCGAGTGCATGTAGGAGAGAGCTTGGCAGATCAATAGCAATATCCAAGCGAGCTCTGAGTGAGAGATCGCTTTTGACTCCATGAAGCACATGGCAAAGGCTTCCATTGGAGATGAGCTCGAAGACCAACATGGGCACATCTGTCTCTAGGCAACATCCGACAAGGCGAACTAGATTCGTGTGGCTGATCCGAAATTGGATGGTGATCTCATTCACGAAATCATCTGTGTGCTGCTCCTCGCCTTTTGCACTGGAGCGTTTAACTGCGACCCGTTGGTTGTCTTCCGTGATTCCCTCATAGACCACGCCAAAGGCACCATTGCCAATGCTGGTCTTGTAGTTCATTGTGATCCTGTCCAGCTGCTCTTTCATGAAGATGTTGATGTTCATGCTCTTCAAAATTTGGCCACCATTTTTGTCGAAAAAACCTCTTCGTTTGCGTCTACTACGCTCCTTGCCGATGAACCATAATAGGACTACCAAAACAACGATGGTGCAGAATGTTGCTGCAAACACAGATAGTGTAGATTGATATTAATCGTGATGACATTCATTGCATTTGCATGCATGTTGTCTTGATTATGTTAATAATTCAACTAAAGACCATAAGTATTGAAGCAAAAAAGATAAAACTAAGGACCATAAATATATAACTTTACTATGAGTACAAGCTAGGCAGCTACTTCCTCCATTTCTGAATAGATGTCATTCTAGGTTTTTGTATTTCCACTAAGGAATACCACTTTATTATATTTTTGGATGATTCGTCTTACTCTAGTCTATGATAGTAAATGATATTAGAAATAGCTAAAGGGAAGAGGTATATTACAAGGAAAAAATGGTAAAAAGTCACATTGAAACTATAGAATGAAACATATTTTGGAACAAGATTCGAAAGCTATAATGATATGTATTTGGAATCTACTCACCCACTATCGCCACTACAGGTACCAGAATTATGGGCCGACAGCTGTCCCCTATTAGTCCAAAATTGCATTTGCACTTGTAACCACCCTCCGTATCATGGCATGTGCTACCACTTTGACAAGGATATTGCTCTTCGTACTTCTTAGGATCTGATTTCCGGAGCTCGCACTCGTTAATATCTGTATATTGAAAACTCAAATGGTCAGTCTAACAAAACAACAACTGTTTTCTAGCGTATGCGAGAATTTGAAATTTAGGTAATTCGGTGGCAAAACTAACTCATGCATCCGCTGGTGACATAGGGATTGCCCTCGTATCCTTGAGAGCAATTGCAGAGGTAACCTTGCGCTTGTGGGGCGTTGACACAATCGCTGTGGGCGCTGACACAAGCGGAAGCGATTGGCTGTGGAGGCACGCCCCATTATTGATGGCCCATTCAAGCACCAGTGAACACCTCTCTCACCAACCCGTCTGTCGTAGGCCATGTCACCTATACCACTAAGATCTTTTCGGCTAAATTTGTACCTAAAATACATGAGTTCATGATTAATCCCTCCTATAGAAAAAAATATTGATAAACTTCTCGACTTGTCATGGTCAAAAGTATTTTTTTTCACAAATGCAACACTATACCCTCTCACAAGAAGATAACACAGGCATATGATTATTATCAATGGAAAATCTAGTCGTATTATTTTCATGTCAGTAATCTTAACATTAAAGAAAGTATTATTAATTGGTCAAATTTAGATACAAAATCTGTCTATTTATTTATATACGTACATATATTTTTCAGATGGGAGAAAGAAAGAGCGACAGATAGAAGTCCATATTTATTATCTATTTTGATATTAAAAAAAAAGACAGTTGCATTCTTCGCTACGTCTATGCAGTCTCATGCATACAAAGTATTCCTAGCCCTAATATCTACTTGTTGAAATAGCTAATACTCATTCAATTAAATGCAATAAATCTTTCGTCTATCCTTAACTTTACCCTCGGAAAAAAAATCCTTACGAGTGATTTTTCTTCCACAAAAATAAATTGGATTAAAAATATTCATATGGCTGCAACTCGATTGTGTAGATGATGTACTCAATTAAAGAAATAATTCATTTTGAATGGCATATTAACTTGGGAGTGTACGTACGTACCAGCCTTTCTCAGCCACGAAGGCGTAGCTGCAGGGGCTCCACGACCACTTGGGGTTTGTATTGTTACCCCAGCCAACCGTTATGGTGCTAAGGTTCCTCGGCATGGACAGCATCTGGCAGCAACCGAGCCCCGCGCACGGGTCACTGTAGTGACCACCATTTTTACATAAATACAAAAATGGAAATCTCATGTGCACACAGTACTAGTCCCTGGATCAGTAGCTAGTACGCACATTTTCAACAATTGATATCACATTCATACTCTCTATTACAAATAATAATGGTAATTTATACAATAGAATCTTACAATTGAGTAATACAAATGGAAAGAATCAAAAGTCTTGTAGTGTGCCCATCCAATCCGCGCAGTAACTGACAAGGCATAATCCTAGAAAAACTCGTTAACATTCCGCATCCTGCGTCGAATAATTCATCGAGCTATTCTGATTCTTCACCTAAAAACCACGAATAAGCAAGGGTGAGTACTTGCGTACTCAGCAAGACTTTATCAAATCCTATAATATATGCAGGCCATTTCAAAGGAAAGGTTTCTACGGTTAATTTGCATAAAGCCAATTTAAATTGTAAAACAAATAATAATTGCAAAACGGAATTTAAGTAAAAGCGATTTGACACATATGAAAATAATAAGTAAAGCATAAGTAATAACTCACAGTCCTCCATGACGTGAGCATCGAATCATCAATTGCCAATACATGGCCCAAATCTGAGACAAATACTTTCCAACAAATGTATCCAATCCAAACCATTTAGTAAATATCAAAACTGCTAACTATGTGATGACTTTACCAAGTGCCCATGACCGCGGACGCGGCTAATCGATTAGTTTTTACTCTGCAGAGTTGTACAACTTTACCCACAAGTCATGCCCTTTCCTTTTGCGCATGTTTCACGCACTTTTAGCGTGTGGCGGATGTTCATGCGAAAACCTTTACATTACCTAGGTTAACTTTGCACCAAAGATGGTGACGATATGCTATGGTAGTGCAAATAATCGTACAATCATCATGACGAGAAATTGTGCGGTACCTTGTACATTCGCTGTACGTGAAATCGTGAACCTATAGCATAGCGTACACCTACGAACAACCAGTCACTGAAGAAGCTCGTAATACTCCGGCCTACCAATGTGCAGAGTTAAACTAGATAACTTAATTGGTTCAAGACTGTCCCATACCAGTACTTGTGGTTGTACGGTTATCTTGGCCTGAAAACAACCCATAGTTCGGTCCTTAATCCGATACGGGCAATAATCTCCCCCTACACTACGTGCAAGTCCATGCACCTCGGCTATTGCCAATAATTGCCCGCATCAAAATAATAGTTTTATTTTCATTTTTAACCAAAATACCAATAACCATCATCATGTCTCAACAGTTCCAAGTTTCATCTGATCAATTTGTGCAAGTAATTTACCCCAAATCTAAAGCATGGCTAAGCATGATTATTAACCATCGCATATACCCAGATTGACATTAGATATTGTCTAACCATAATTCTAGGGTTATCAAGGTTCACATGTCAACACTAAAGGAATTTTATAAGACAGAGGTATATCTACCAATACCCACAAAGTAGCAACATTTAATGAAAATACGCATGCAATAAAAACATTTAATGAAAATATTTATAAAATTGGGATCAACATGGTCAAAGGAGGGTGCTTGCCTTGCTTATTGTTGTCTTCAACGAAATTTGAGGTCGCAATGATGATGATGAGTAGTGACGACGGGTTCTACACGTCATGAGCGAAGAACATAACAAACGACAAATAACAATATTTCAATAGGGACAAAAAGAAATCAGATAAAATCCAAATATAAATAAATCATAGAAACCAGGCATGATTTAAGGTTTCCATAAAAATTAGTTTTATTCAAATTTGAACTTGTTTGCATAAACATTGTATATAGTATACTTGATTCATTTGTTTAAGTTTAACTCTTATAATTTAAACAGAGTTTATTATTTTAATATTTTTGATTATTCAGAATACTAATAGCATGTATTTCATTATTTACTACTTCAGATTCATGAAACTAAAATTACTAAATTAAATTTTATACTATTTTCTTATGATTTACAATAACATAAATATTTCTTATAGTGCACCCTAAATATTTTTGCATATTCAGGTTCCTAATTTCATAAGGATTCTAGCAAAATTTATTTTATTTAATTTTGAGCTTATTTGCAAAAATTCTATGAATGGCATATTTTGAATCCTTTATTTAAATTTAAATTAAAATTATACACAGAGTTGAATTTCAAAATATTTTTGCGTATTCTGAATTTACATGAATTTATATGAATTTAAAATTTATTTCATTTTATTTCGACTAATGGTTCAAAAGTTATAAGTAAAGGAATAGGCTAGGGTATTGAAAATGCTGGAAATTGTGAGTTTTACCGAATAAGGAAAGTACGCCTTCACTTCGTAATTACGCTTTCCATTTTCGGCTTGGGCTGGATTGGGTTACTGACGAGGGGGCCCATGCGGTCAGTGACTGAAGAACAGGGGGCGGATTGGCGAAGCTCGCCGGCGACGGAGGAGTGCCGGAGAGGCTTCACGGGTTGCACCATGGGCTTCAGCACGTCCTTGCGCACACGGGGGTGGTATTGGTTGCTACCGGAGATGGCCGGAGGTGGGTCCTCACCGGAGAGGGGCGGCGGCGCTCATGGTGGTTCGCTGGCGAAGCAACATCAACCGGATTCTTCACAAATTAGCGCCAGGGTGAGCATCAGTGAGTTGCTAGGGACTTGATTTAGAGTTTTTCCTGAAGAATTTACATGTGGGGGTGAGCTCTCACCGTGCGCAGGCGACGGCGGTCGGAGGGACTTGGCGCAGTAGCTCGCCGGAGAGGAAGAGGCTCCAATTGGGCGCGAGGAGGAGTTTCTAGTGCTACTAGTATGCTGTATGCTAACTGGTTTGGGTGGCAATTTGCTGGAATGGCTTGATTTCGTTTTCTCCCATTTTCTGGTTTCACCGGAGATGGAGAAGAGAGTGGAGGCCGAGCGGTGGTTCAGGAATGCCGAGCTGTGCTGGCGGTGAGTTGAGTGAAGAAGCTCTCAGAGCAAGCAATTGGGAAATGGTGCCCTTACCATGTGTAGTGGAGCTGCAGATAGGTCAGAGTGCAGATTGGCCGAATGGTTAATGGAATGGCAGAGACAAATGCTATGGTTGCTGAGAGGAGGCTTGGTTCTTTTTATAGCAGGTGAGGTCGGTTGAAATAGAGTATGAACACAAGCGAAGGATTGCGGCTTGGCCGAGATGGCGCGAGTCTTCTCGGCGCAGCGTCTGGCTTCTCAGCGAAAATGCGGTGATGTGGCAAAGACAGCTGGGTCGAGGACTCGGGTTACGAGAGATTGCGGCGCCGACTGAGTAATAAGGGAGTCAATGGCGGTTGTTGCAAATCGTGCTTGATTTTTGCTTTGCTTTGCTTTGATCAAAGACGGAGAGAGAGAGAGAGCTCACAGCTGGCTGTTTTCTGTGTTGGTGTCGGTTTAGAGAAGAAGTCTGGAGAAGATGACCTGACTAGTGGGGACAGCTAGAAAGGTCGGCACACTGCAGTTCAATGTATAGGACAGCAGGATCTTAGAGTCTTAATTAGGGCTGTCAAATCAAATCACGATTTTATGAAAATTTTTCCATATGTTAGAAAGATAAGTTGCGCTATCCAGTAAAAATTTCAGGTTAATATTCACAGTAGAAAATTTTAAATAATTCTGACAATGTAATATTTGAATTTCTGATCATTCTGTTTTAGATTTACTAAAGTGTCCAAATGATTTTATTTATTTTTGAAATTTTGTTTTTCAAATTTATTTGAGCTAATAATGCTTATGTAAAATTTTTAGATTTTTATCTTTGATAATTAAATTATAAAAATTCAGACATTGCTAATTTCAACTTTATTGGTTTTCAGTTTTTGAATTTCTAAAACTCTAAATGTAAGTTTTATTTGTTATATTTTTACCAGAGATATATAAATTTGTCAGGATTTCAGGGTAAAAATTTCATGATTAAACTTTGTAATTTTCTGTTCATAATTTTCTTAAAATTAGAATGCATGAAAATAAGGAAAAGACATTGTTTTAAATTAAAATTTTGATTTAAATTGAAATTTTTATTCAATTCATTTTAAATTGAAAAACTTTTATTTTTCCTATTTTTGAATTTTTCGGGATGTTACAGTCACCGTCATTGGCGGCGTCATCCAAGCTCACACACGTCGTGACGCAGCCGGTTAAGTAGCTCCCGTCGTCCCTGCCCTCCAAGTACGCCAGCGCGTTGCACCCGATGGCCGTGAACTCGTTGCTCCTCTGCGAGATCAGGAACGACGTCGAGGTCGTGTTAAATTGCCAGTCTGCTTCGCGTTCGGTGGTGTCGGACGAATTGAAGCACTTGTGCGACACGGGAGTGTAGACGCTTATCTGGCCAAACAACAACGTGATGTCCATGATCTCGAAATCCCCTGTGTATGGTCTCGGAGGGTTAAAGCTATCGTTGCAAGAGACGGTGAACTCATTCCGACCCAACCAGGCACATCGGTTGCCGATGCCGAATGGGTAGGGAATGTCTACGTCGCCGCACTTCTTAGGGCAGTCCGGCGGTTGAGTCGGCACCGGTGACGGCGCCATGTTGGAGACATTCGGCACCGGCTGGGAAAGTACTAGGGCTGGAGCAAGGAGAAACCACAGCACTAACAGTGGCATGGCTAGCACTAGGTCGAATTTCATGTTGGTAAAAAAAATTAAGAGCTTGATAACTTGCTAATTAACCAGCTGATCAGGCTGAGCGTCTGTAAGCCCGGCTGGCTGCTTTCTCGCCATATGGGTATATTATATAGGCGAGCGCGCCCGTCTCATTCTCTTCCTGCTCTACTTTTACTCATTGAAGAGTGGGTCACCGAGCTATCAGTTGGTGAGTCCCGTAAAACCAATTCAAAAACCAAAAGACGCTTCCCAACATAAGAAAGCCGTGACAGCACCTAACACTGAAATACCGCGAGACTTCATTTGTGTTTTTTTTGGTCGTATATGACTGATCTGACTAATTCATACAAGATTAAATATAGTTGTTTATTAACTATAGGGGCCAACCACCTCCCATCGATCTGATGGATATACAGTTTGGCGTATCAGGAGCAATTTCTATCGAGTAGCGCGTAATTCCGACGTTCCAATCAGTTCGATTTTCTAGGAAAAAAAATATTTGTCTTCCGACATTAGAATTTTTCTCCCCATCTCGATTTGATTTGGCCCAGTTGCCACTAAGAAAGCCGAGAGGGTCGGACAACTAGCCTTTGAAAGCCAACAGCGCGACAAGGTCAGTGTCGCTACGCTGGGGAAGAAGCAGCAACCGCAGTGGACCAGACCAGACCAGACCAGACTATCAACAGCGCGATGGATACGCATGGAAATCCAACAGCCATGTTTTGGGAGTGATGCATTGGCAAGAATGGAGCATTAATTTCTTACGTGGATCAGAGCAAGTATAATAAGGTTACGTAAGCGGATCATAGGAGTCACCACGTCAGATTTGAGTTGAGTTGGA
Organism: Guadua angustifolia; assembly: GCA_036346375.1. Taxonomy (NCBI): domain Eukaryota; kingdom Viridiplantae; phylum Streptophyta; class Magnoliopsida; order Poales; family Poaceae; genus Guadua; species Guadua angustifolia. Next base: position 89,650 of record JAYEVE010000201.1, read on the forward strand.
GGAGAAAGGAGGGGAGAGAGAAGAGAAGCGGGCTGCAGACTAGTAGCCAGCTGCAGCATAGGCTCCAAGAAGATTGGTAAGAGAATGAGAGGATGAAGGTGGGCCAGATATTAATGCTCAGTGTGTATGTATAGCCAACTATTATATGGGTAGGCTATTAGATTGGCTATAGATGATGAAATCTCTCAGCAATCAGAGAAGTGTGCAATAGAAAGTTTCAAATTCTAAACCATGGTGCAACCTAACTAGAATTTTATGATCAAAAATTCTAAAAAAAATCATGGATGTAAAGACAAACTTGATCCCATCTACATATTACTGCTCATGATCAACTTTGTTTTTTGTAACTAATAGCACAGGACGAATTTGATCATGAAATTTTATATGTAGATGGGGTAAGCTGAGATGTACATCCATGATTTTTTTCAAAATTTTTGAAACTTTTTCTAGTTGGGTTGCACCGTGTTTCACCAACTCTCTGGTTGCACAGGATATGTTCCCATAGATGATATGTCAACAACATAAAATCCTCAGTTGGCTCTATTATTAGCCTTGCTCTCACTTGGCCTTTAGCTCTCCATTATGCATATGCAATTTGTTTCCTCTCCCCAGTACTTCTGACCGGTCACTCGGGTCTTGATTTAGGGTGCGTTTGGTTGGGTGTATAAGAGTGAATCGAACCGTCTCATACAGGATTTGATTCTGTCTTTGTGTTTGGTTGGTTGAACGGAACCATTTGGTACAGGATGAGATGGTACAGATTCTTAGAATATTCCAAAAAGATGCTATACCATCCCGTACGAGAAATTTGGCCGAACCAATCGGTTCAGGACAGGATCGTTCAATTGCACCATCCCTGAAACCAACCTCATCTCTCAATTCAATCTCATCCCTTCAACCAAACATCATCTCGTACTATCCTGTATCGTTTCATTCAAATAACCAAACAAAATCTTGTATCATTCCATTCAGGCAACCAAACACCTTCCCTGTACTATCTCATCCAGAATCATGCATTCTATCCATCATGTACCATTCCATCCCATTCATCTTCGTACACCCAACCAAACACACCCTTAGTATCTTATGATATGTGCCAACTTCCCACATGTGCTTTCACATTGGAGATCTTGACTGTTGGTCAAACCTTTTAATATACGCATGCACACAGCTACGCGCTGGTCACGCGTAACCTTGGTTTGTTTGTTGCTAAGCGCACGCTTAGCATGACGAACCAGGGTTATGACCAGCGCGTAGCTGCACGCACGCCCGGCCCGGTCTTTTATTTTCTTTTGTGCGCCCCTTTTGCGTCACATCTAAAACCAGGTCTATGTCTGCCATCAAATGGGTAATTAAAGTATTTTATGCTCAAGCAGCTTCTTCTTCAATCGTTTGAAAGCCAGCAGCGCGTTTAGGTCAGCGTCCCTGTTGCTCTTGCTCGGATCTGGAGAAGAAGAAGCAGCAGCCACAGTGGACAAGGCGATCAGCAGCACGATGGATGTGGATGGAAAACTAAGTGCCGTGTCTGGGCAGTGATGCGCATTGGCGAGAATAGTGCACTGCTTTCGGAGATAGCTTGAGGTTTTAGCTCTCTCTATTGCATGCAGGTTGTTTCCTTTTCCACCAATCGATCAGTCGGACATTGGTTTGGTGGAGGATAGCTACTCCTGTGCTTTACATGGTTTAACATCATCGAAGACCTTGACTATTAAATAGTAATGAAAATTGTGGGAGGCACCAGGCATGCACTTTCCTTCTTGTAAAGTTAATTACAGTCTCGAGCAACTTTGAGACGACGTCACTCGGTTGCTTTACATGGTTTTACATTGAGGAACTTGACTATTAGAGTAGTAAGGATTAAAATTGTGGGAGGCACCAGGCATGCACTTTCCTTATTGTAAAGTTAATTACAGTCGCGAGAAACTTTGAGGCAAATTTGAGACATCACTCGGTGGTGAGTGGTGAGCCCTGCCATTATGGCTTTTTAAATTGTAAAGTTAATTGCAAAGCGCATACAGTATATATACACTCCCTCGTAGGTGGGACGTATTTTTTTAATGATCTTTTCATAAATATATATAGGGTGCATTTCATAATTCCATACAAATTAGTATGATGATTCCTTTATATCCCAAGTAAATGTTTAGGTTTACTTGATATTCTCTACATGCATACATTAAATATAATGCTTAGAAATAATAATTAGAGACATTGGCGGTCCTGAGAATTTAGGGGCCCGGGACGAGATTTAAAATAGAGGCCCTTCTAAATTATATATATATATATATATATATGTATATGTGTGTGTGTGTGAAATCATGTGCTGAAAATTGGCTGAATGATGAAATTGGCATTGCGAAGTGGTTTTGGATATAGCATGTGTGGTGCTTGTGCATATGCGTTTGAGATGTTTAATTGATATGCTATGATAGCATGTTAATGATTTTGCTTGATGCAATGCGCTCGTGTGAGTGGTTGCATGGATTGACGTTGAGTCAAGTCGTGGACTTGTGCTCGGAATTGTTTTTGTTTATTCATGTGCAAGTGTTGCTCGAGGCTTAACGTGGTCGATGACAGACCGAACTAGGTTCATGGAGGAACTAAGGTTCGGACTAGATTCGAGGAGGAATCGAGGTCTTTGTGGTCAAGGATGTCATGCGGGACGTTCGGGCTAGAGAACATGCACATGAAGGCTGGATAGTCACGTAATTACAGCATGTGGGCTGTACATACGTGCAAGAGTTGTTTTTGGCCATGTTGGGCCAGGTTGAGATGTATACGAACTCTTTCTATGTGGGAAGTGGAGTTGTATTCTATCTCTTTATGTTTGCTCTATATAAATAGAGGGAGGTGTCTCCTGTTTATTCAGAGAGCAAGGTTTTAGGGTTTGTACTCTTTTGTTTGAGTACTGTAACCAGATCAAAGAGAAATAAAAAATCTTCTTGCAGCCAAGTTTCTAGCGTCTTGTACATTGCGACGAGCGCTTTCTTGATCTAGCATACGACTGCGTTTTCGGTGACTAGATAATTTTTGCAGCCATTGTGAATTTGGTGCATGCTAGAAGTTCTGCTCCCGATTTAATCGAAGATTTATTTGTAGCGAGAGCTTCTGAAGATCGACGCGAGCAGCGACTAGAAAATCTGAAAGCTATTCTCGGTCCGGTGGCGTTTGTGTTTGCTAGTGGCTCAAAGTCTGTGTTGATTCGTGCATGCATGCAAGAAGTGGCTGGTTTTCTTGGATGAGTTCTTGCGCAAGATCTGAAGACTAGAAGTTGTGATTTGCATGCTGTGCGACTAGGAAAGTGAACAGCTTGCTCCTGGTAACGTTTGGTCTGTCGTAGTTGGTTCATTGTCTGAAGATTGGTCCGTCGCTGCTTTGAAGATTAATTCTCATCTGAAGTTTGGTCCGTTGCATAAGTTCTGAAAATTGGTCCGTCGTAGCCTTTGAAATCAATTTCCGTCATCACTTGATTCAGTTATCTTGCGAAGGTAATATCTCTTGATCCGTAGATCCGATCGAATTGATTTTTGTTGGGTTAGATTCATAATTGAATCTAGTTTGTACAGTTAAAATTTCATAACAATCTAATGGTTGGATCTTCGAAAATATTGTTGTTTATGTTTGGTCCGTCACTGGTCTGAATTTGGTCCGTCATTATTAGATCGGGATTTGTTTTAGCCGTCTTGCGAAGGACATAACTCTAGATCATAGGTCCGATTGAGTTGATTCTTTTTGGGTTAGCTTCGGAATCAAGTCTAGTTTCTACAGTTAAAATTTCAGATCAATCCAACGGTTGGATCTTTGGAAATTACTGTTTTAGTGAACATGTATCAGGCTGTTTTCATTTGGTCCGTCAGAATCGACTTCCTTTGCTCTGAGAAATTTGGTCCGTCATACACGTGCAACTCTCTCGTCCGGCGAAGTTTGGTCCGTCATACATATACAAATTTGGTCTGCGGTGCAATAAGGTTCTTGCTGAATACAAATCAAGCTATCTGAGTTTGTTTGGGGTGTTTCAAAAGTCAAAATTTTGATTTTAGCTTCTGCGCAATCATCCACCCCCCCTCTGATTGCTAGATTAGTATATTTCGATCCTACAAGTGGTATCAGAGCCTTGTTTTTCTAATTAATCTTAACCGGTGATTAGAAACTGTAGCGATGGATAGGTATTCGACAAAACCATGTGTTTTCGATGGTGTTGATTTTCAGTTCTGGAAAGCAAAGATGGAGGCATACATTCAAGCTCAGGGTTTTGCAATCTGGGAGAAGGTATACAAGCCATATCAAGTTCCTGAAAATGATGAAGTCGATGACACCAATCGAGCACATGTTGAAGCAAACAGCAAGGCACGAAATTTGATCATCCAAGGATTGCGAAGAAGTGACTTCGACCGCGTGATCCATCTCAAGTCTGCATATGAGGTATGAAAATCTCTTTGTGATTATCATGAGGGTTCTAACACTATCAAAGAGGTTCGTCAAGATATATATAAGAAAGAATACATGCGATTTGAGTTGAAGCCTGGTGAGTCGCTAGATGATTTCTTTGCACGCTTTAATAAAATTCTTAGCAATTTGCGTGCTGTTGGAGTTAGCTTTGATGAGGCTACTAATGCTAGACAACTGCTTGGTGCATTAGACATGTCTATTTGGGAGATGAAAGTTACATCTATTAGAGAATCAACTGTTATGAGCACACTTACTTTAGATGTTCTGTTCTCTAAATTAAAAACTCATGAGTTGGATGTTCTTGCTAGGAAGACTGGTCATAAATCAATTGCACTGACCTCCCAATCTAGCATGTCTCAGAATAATGCTTCTTCAAGTTTTGCTTTGTCTTCTCTGTCCTCACTAACCGATGAACAGATTAAAGAATTTCCTGAAGAAAACTTGGCACTACTCTCTTCTCGTTTTAATAAATCCTTGCAGAATGTGAGAATGAGAAAGAGAGTTGGTGGTGGCCCTCCAAGATGCTATGAGTGTGGTGATCTCAACCACATCCGTTCAAATTGTCCTAAACTTACAGGTAAAGCATCAAGGGAGGAGAAGGATAATAACAAAAGAAAAGAGAAGAAGAAGTTCTCTCCAAGTGACAGAAAGAAGAAGAGCTTCATCAACCGCAAAGTTGTCCACCGAGTTCTTTCTGCTCTTGAACAAGTAAATTTGAGTGATGTGGATTCAGAGAGAAGTGACGATGACACAACAGCTCCAAGCAAACATGAATTGACAGGATTGTGTCTCATGGCTAGAAGTGATGAAAGCTTCATCGAGGACAATCATGACAGCGACTTCAATGAGGTAGAACCTTCTTACGATGAATTAGCTATTGTTGTTGCTCGTCTTGGTAAATTGCTTAACAAACGCGACAAGAAAATTAAGAAACATGATGTTCTTATGGAATCTTTGAATGCTGAAATTGATAGACTTAAATCTTTGATTCCTGATGATGATACTTGTAAATCATGTGACTTAATTTACACTAAGCTTACTTCACTTAGAAAAGAACATGCTTCTTTGCTTGAGCAAGTTAATGCTGAAAAGAAGGAAAATGAGAAACATGTTAAAAATGCTAGCTGTTCAACTGTTGATTTGCATGATACTACTCACTGTTCTAAATGCTCCACACTAGAATTGGAGTTGCATGATGCAAATGCTAGGGTTTCTCAAATGACAGATGCTCTGCTCACTCATGAGGTTCTTTCATGCTCAACTTGTCGCAAGCAAAAAGGAAAAGTGGACGTTCCCTGTAATAATTGTTTAACTCTTTCTCGAAAGATTGATTACTTGGGAAAATCTTTAGAATGTTTCACTACAGGAAAGAAAAACCTAAACATGATTTTGGATCAATCAAAAGTCAGCACTCATAACAAAGGTTTAGGTTTTGATTCTTATGCTCATCATAAATCATATGCTCCAACTGTCGTGAAGGCACTTGAAAGTGGAAAATTTGAAATTGTCAATGAGCCTAAGAAAACTATTTTTAAGTCTCATTGGTGTTTTATCTTCTACTATGATGAATGCAAATGTTACTTCTGTTTCTAAAGCTAAACATCATGTTACGTACACTTGCACTCATTGTGGTAGAGATGGACATTTAGTAGATTTTTGCTTTAGGCTAGCCAAACAGCAAAAGAAAGAAAAGGCTAAGGCTAGGTCTAATTTCAGGAAGACACATTTTACTCCTCATTTTGTGCCTAGGGTGATGCAAACATCTTTTGTTGCAAGAAACACAGGAAAGGGCAAATCTGATTTTGTGAACAAACGTACTCGTGTTGTGCCTACTCGTCGTGTGTCTCAGTACTAGATTCCTAAATGCTTTATTTCTAACCCCAGTACTGAGGCCTCGACATTTTCTGCTTTTATGTAGGCTTCTCGCGCGAGGAAGGAGAACATTTGGCCAGTTGATTCCGGATGCTCACGCGCACATGTCCGGTGATAAAAATTGGTTCTCCTCCCTCACTCGAGCATCTCGTGCTAAAAGTGTTACTTTTGGAGATGCTTCTTCCACTCCTGTTGTGGCAAAAGGTACAGTAAGGATAAATGACAAGTTTATGTTCAAGGATGTGGCTCTTGTTGAGAACTTAAAATACAACTTGCTTTCTGTCTCTCAAATGATTGATGAAGATCTCGAAGTATGTTTCAAGAAAAATGAATGCAAAGTTTTAGATGCTTCAGGTGATCTTGTGTTCAGGATTTCACGCTTTGGAAGAGTATTTAAAGCTTTGTATAGATTAAAACAAGTCCCTAGAGCATGGTATGATAGACTAAAAACCTTTTTACTTGAAAAGGGGTTTACAATGGGAAAAGTTGACAAAACTCTCTTCTTACTCAAGCAAGGCAATGATCAACTATTCGTTCAGATTTATGTTGATGATATTATCTTTGGTGGTTCCTCTCATGTTTTAGTGTCTAAGTTTTCAGAAACCATGAGAAAGAAATTTGAGATGAGTATGATTGGTATGTTAACTTACTTTTTGGGACTGCAAATCAAACAAACGAAGGAAGGTACTTTTGTTCATCAAAGTAAGTATATAAAAGATTTGCTTCGCTGCTTTGGGATGGAAAACTGCAAGCCAATCATGACACCCATGGAAGGCACTTGCACACTTGATCCGGATGAAGATGGTGAGATGGTTGATCAAAGGAATACAGAAGCATGATAGGTTCACTTTTATATCTCACTGCATCAAGGCCGGATATTCAATTTGCTGTGTGCTTGTGTGCTCGCTTTCAAGCTTCCCCACGTGTTTCACATCGACAAGCTGTCAAGCAGATTTTCAGGTAGCTCCATGGTACTCAAGATTTTGGCATATGACTTTCTGCTTCCTCTGTATTAGTTTAAGAACATTCTCTGATGCTAATTTTGGAGGTTGTAGAATTGATAGAAAAAGTACATCTGGCTCATGTCACTTCTTGGGTAATTCTCTTATTGCATGGTCATCTAGAAAACAATCTTCATTGCACAATCAACTGTTGAATCAATATGTGGTCGCTGCTAGTTGTTCTCAAATTCTTTGGATAGTAGCTACACTTAAAGATTATGGGGTTAATTTGGATAGTGTTCTCTTTTGTGTGATAACACTAGTGCAATATGCATTGCTAAGAACCCCGTGCAACATTCTAGAACAAAACACATTGAGATCAGATTTCACTTTCTTAGAGATCATGTAGAAAAAGGAAATATTGTGCTTCATCATGTGGATACTGAACATCAATTGGCAGATATTTTCACAAAACCTTTGTCTTCTTCTCGTTTTGCTTTTATTCGAGGAGAATTTGGGTTGGTTCATCCGATGGGATATTTTTTAGGGGGAGTTTTTGAAAGTTTTTGTAATATTTTGTAACATGCCTTTCATTTTATTGTTTCTTAAATGAAAACAAAAAACATATAAAAAACAATGAAAAATCGAGCATTGTATTTCATATCCATATGTCATTTGAAGCCATGTTTATGTTTCAAGATCTTTGCAACTTCATGTTTATGCATATATGGTGTAGTTTATGACATGACTATTTAAATGGAATGACAACTTGAATTAAATCTTGTCATGGTTGAACTTTCTTGGCTATCTTGATCCTGCTCAAAAAGTGCTAAATATGAAAGTTAAGTGTTAAAGCTTAAAAAGTGATTGTTGATAAATGCAAGATCAAGGTTATGTATTGTCGCACTTCTTCTTTCTGAGACCCTTATCATTGCACTTTGATATAAACTTGGAAGAGGTTGTGTATGACCGAAACCATGAAACCTTAAGCTTGTGACTGCTTGGCATGGTTGAAAAGTAAGGCTGATGTTGCATATAATTCCTTGTAATTGTTATTGTTGCAATCAGTTAATGAATCAGTTTTTCAAGCACAAATTAAGTGCACAAAAAATTCAATGTTTTTAGGTTTTAAGATTGTTGAGAAAGGGAGATCATGCCATGCAAAAAATCGTTAATAGTATTTGATTTCTAGTTATGCTTACTCTACATTGTTTATGTGTAGATTTGAGAGTGCAAGTACTTTTGATAGCATGACTTGGTGATAAAATTGTTACATTTGTGGATGACCTATAATGCTCGGTACATAAAAAAAAGGAAAAACCAAAAATAAACAAAAAAAATTTTGTTCTCTCTTTTGTATTCTTGATGAATCCATTGTCAAAGGGGAAGAATTTTGGCCACAGTGCACATTCACACACACATTATTTCTTCTTTTTATTTCTTCTTTTTAGGGGGAGATTATTTCTTCTTTTTAGGGGGAGATTTTTCACTTTGCCTTTTTGTTTTTAAAATAAATTTCTTAAAAATCTTCTTGTGAGGTGAATGCCAATGTTCAGTTTTAAATGGTGTTGCCAATGATTTCATCAAGGGGGAGATTGTGAAATCATGTGCTGAGAAATTGGCTGAATGATGAAATTGGTATTGAAAAGTGGTTTTGGTTATGGCATGTGTGGTGCTTGTGCATATGCGTTTGAGATGTTTAATTGATATGCTGTGATAGCATGTTAATGATTTTGCTTGATCCAATGCGCTTGTGTAAGTGGTTGCATGGATTGACGTTGAGTCAAGTTGTGGACTTGTGCTCGTGAAAGGACAGGGGATGTCGCCTAGAGGGGGGGTGAATAGGCGAATAAAAAATTTAAAACTAAATCGCAGCGGAAATTAACAATTCGGAGTATCCGAAATATACTTCGGACTGTCCGAGTGGTTCGGATAGTCCGAGATTATATTCGGATAGTCCGAGATTATTCGGAGTATCCGAAGTTCTAGTCGGATATTCCGAATGCTCCAGAACACATAGCTCGCAAATGATATCTAGGCTATTTGGAGGATATTAAATACACCAAATTAAACTAGTTAGCCTAGAATACTTGAAGCAAATGGAGGTCTAGCCGAAAACTCACTAGAAAAGTAGATCGGGCAATTTCAAAATTCAAAATCAAATATTAAAGCAAGAGTAAGAATCAAACTTGGAGACGAAGATTTTTCACCCGAAGTTCGGATCCTTGAGGGGATCCTACGTCTCCGTTGAGGCGGCTCGGTCACACTTGAGCCGGGTCTCTTTCAACCCTTTTTCCTCCGGTGTTGCACTTTGCACTCACTGGCCGGTCACCCAAGACACGGGGTCTTTAACCCGCTAGCCTTGGGTGTTGCACCTTGCACTCGCCGGCTTCACTTCTTGATTCCTTCTTGAGGCGGAATCGACCTTCACAAACTTCCCACGGCCAACCACACAAAGCTCCGGTGGCTCGAGGCGACCTCCTAGCCGCCTAGGAGTCCTCAACCTCCAAGAGTAACAAATGCTCACGAAGAACAAGCTTGGAGATGAAATCAAGTGCTCAAGCAACTCAAAACTCACTCAACTTAGCACCTCACTTCTCAAACCCTTCCCAACCCTTCACACAAAAGGGGATCACTTAGATCTAAGGGCAAAGAGGTGTTTAGAGGGCTCAAGAACAAGGGTATGGCACCTCTAAACCACAGGGGTTGCAGCCCCCCACAAATGGGGATGGATGGGGTTTAAATAGAGGCTCCAAAAACTAGCCGCTTTTCCTCAACGCTCGACTCAGTTCGGATAGTCCGAGCTCAAGTTCGGACAGTCCGAACCCATTAGACAAGGCTAACAGAGAGACCTAGCTCGGAATATCCGAAAATATGTTCGGATAGTCCGAACTCACTTCGGATAGTCCGAGCCCATCTTCGGATAGTCCGAACTGGCTTCGAGCAAACCGATTTAAAACGAGCATAACTTTTGATTCCGGACTCCGATTTTAGTGATTTTGGACTCTATTGAAAGCTAAGAACAAGAGCTACACAACTAACAAGGTCTCACTACCCAAATCTCAAAGGATAAATCCAGATTTCACAAAGAATCCAAGAGAGACCTACAATTCTCACTTTCCGGCACTACCAACACCACTCTCTCTTTAAGTTTCATAAGGATGGATCACTTGAGTACTTGACACATCTAAAAGTCATTTGACGTCGCATCCCTCTTAATAGTACGGCAATCCTTAGACTCAAATTCAAACGAGAAATCTAAGTCTTACATTCAATCAGCATGCCGTCTTCTCCGTGGATGCAATGTGCATGATGTCTTTTACCAAATGATTGATGACATCTTCGCCTTGTCCAACTTGACTCGATTCACCTCATGAGACTCTCGTCCTAACAACCTTGACTTGATCATCCTCTCCGACGATCTCCACGCCAAGTCGATCTTGACTTAGTCCTCAACTCTTGGTGACATCGCCGTCTTGTTGACCTCGGCTTAACGATCATCCTCCACGATACCTTGGTCATCATACACACACGGGACCTAATTCTTTCCAAACCACTCATGAAAAACATTAGTCCCAAAAGCTCAATAGATATGAAGAAATTGATATTTGTGAGCGATTGATTACCACAAGTGTTTCATATAAAAGAAGCACAATATAAATGGAAACACTTGACATAAGAAATGTTCTCTACTAAGTGCACCATGATGAATAGGTAATTGATCTATATGCACTAGAGAGATAATTGCCGATACGATGAATCAATTAAATCATGGCAAGGATCACAATCTTTACTTAATTGAAGCACATGATGGAATATACGTGAATTGTACATGTGCAAATAGTATTTTGACTAAGAGTAAATATGTGATCCAACACTAGATTAAACTTCACTAAGAGAATTGCATGAGAAGATATACAACTAAAACATCCATGCATCAAGTCAATCTATAGCAATATGAAGTTTAACTCTAGTTAATACATGCATACTAAAAACAAAGCACATAATGAACTCAAATGAATATATATGCACAAATAAATATGACATGAACCAATGTGCATATGTATATAATCAACATGCTACTTGGAGTTCACTATGTATTTGCACAAAAGGAATGCAATAACAAATATAGAAGAGATACCAAAATTGCATACCTTAACTTTGCTTAACCATTCCACTTGATTTTCCTCTAAATAGATGAGACTAATACTCAACTTGGCAATGAACATGTTAGTCTCATAGCAATATAATCATATTAGAGGTTTGTCATTTGTTAAGCACTAAGTTAAGCATTTACACAATTACATAGATTGTCATTATATGTGTTTGTCATTAATCACCAAAATAACATTAGTGCCTAGATGCACTTTCAATCTCTCCCTTTTTGGTGATTTATGACAAACCTATTATCAATTGCACCAAATGACAATATTAAGATATTTAGCATTAAAACAAGCATGAGGAAACAATAAGAGATCATACTTACAAATTATCCCTTTTTGTCAATCGATTAGGGGACAATTGATAAATCCATAAATTCTCCCCCTTTTGTCATTAATCCCAAAAAGGTGCTTAACAGATCCTTATTGTTTATTCAATAAAATCTGTTCTCCCCCTTGATTGCACACTCAATAAAAAGATTAGGAAGAACAAAATAAAAATAAGGAGCTAGGAATAGGACAATAATATTAAGCTCCCCCTAAATCTATGCAAGATATGATACCAATTAGATCCAATATTTAGGTAATTGATGTTTCCAATTATACCAATTTAAAGTAGTCATGATTCACAGGATATAAGTGATGCTTAAACATGACACATGAATATGATTCCACATAGAGAAGATTTATTTTTAGGTATCAAGATCATATAGCAAAAACTACACAAGAAGGAATTGCTTATATGATCACAAGATGTATACAAGATCATGAATCAAAATTTCATGATCAAGAATTGCATAAACTTATCAAGGGTATACCTCTTTGCAATGTGTCACCCATATGTACCTTTTGATTCTTGATAATGCCAAATGCAAATTAGATGACACTTCAAAACAACTTAGGATTAGAGGATACATCTTGACAGATACTAATTGATGATACCAATTGAAAAATACAACACCATTTAAAATAACACAATTTAGCATAATGGTGTGCAAAGACATTATTGAATGTGGTCAAATAGAAATACGCCCTTTGTCGGTTCTTGTCCATCGTGATGTTCAGATCGGTCATGATCACGCGCCTGCCTTAGATCCCTCGGACAATGGAGCTCTTCTCCATTTCCTTCATCCCACCGTCGAAGATGATCCCTTTTCCAATACCTTGAACATCAATAGACAAGCACACGATTTCGGAACACATATCTCTCAACTTCACCCAAGTTAGTTAGATAATGTCTAAGTACAACATGCACGATATAGATGATAAGCATGATAATACCACTTGCACGCAATTTAAAAATTCAATTAGATACCAATTGAAGATTTCATTATACCAATTTACAATAAAAATATTTGAAACTCATTCAAATTTAATCTTGACATCCACTTGTAAGAGAGATAATGGATAAAACACATTCAAACTCACTCTTGAACTTACAAGGGAAATTTCCACTTTTCCATAATAAACTCCGAGTTATGCAAGAGAGGAAACATTTTGAGGCTAAGATACAATTAAATCCAATTTCTAAAAGAACTTAGCCAAAAGATGCACTTTCATTGGAATGAAAACTTAAATAGATATGCTCCACTTTGAAGCTTGGAGCAATGAATAACTTCGCTTAGTTTTCATCTTGAAAGGCTTGCCAAGATTCCAATTTAAAACTCTCAAAGTCTCAAAAAACGCAAGTAGCAGCACAAAATCGATTACAGCTTTTAAACCATCTCTCAAATGCAAAAATCATCAACGCGGAAAAGATCCATCTCGAAATTCTCTTCGAGGGCTATGAAGACCAAAAATTCATTTGTACAAAGGAAAACCCCGAAAACTTGAAAAGAGTAAATGCTGAACCGAATGTTTCGGGAAAAGAAATCTCGCTTTGAAATTGTCCTTAGGATGAAAACAAGAGCAAATGAGCTCCCAAATAATTTTAGATGAATCATGGAGCCATGAATTGGGTTACCTTAGTTTTCATCACAAGGAAATACTCAAATCATCTTGAAGGTAGGCAAGATTTCAAAATTACCATGTGCTGAAAAATTCAGTTTTGACAATCCATTGAAGCTTTTTGACAGGGCTGAAGGATGGTTCAAACAATCTTCATAAATTCTGGAAAAATTAGAAAATGAAGTCCAACTATAGAGGATCAAGTCTTACAAAGGTGGTCCCCTCAAATTATGCTCTGATTTGGAGATACAAAAATCACAAATCAGCTCAAAACCATGCAAAAGTCTGAATTTTCAGCATTTGATCAAAGAGAGAAAAAGCCATAACTTTTTCAAATGAAGTTGAAATAATTTGAAATTGTGCAGAAACATACTTTGGACTAATAAAAAACTTTTCCAAAAGGAATTTTCCGAAAAGGAATCTCCAATCAAAAGATATGCTAAATTTTACTTTGTAGGCATGAATTTTACTCAAACAGAAGAAAAGTCAAAACTTTCTCAAATAAAGTCCAAATAATTTGAAAATATCCAGAAATGAACTTTGGAATATTTAGAAGATTTCTCAAAAAGAATTTCCTTAAAAGGAATTTTCTTTCAAAAGATATGGCAGATTGCGCTTTGAAGGTAAAACGAAAAGTTCAATTTGCATCGAATGCTCAAAATGCAATCCGAATTAGATTTCTTGGAGATTTGAACTTTCAAGGCTTTGTATGAGTTAGAAATACTATTTTAAGCCAAGAAACATGAAGAAATCCAACTCAAATAGCAAAACTCACAATATGCAAAAATAGGTCATTTTGGGTCAAATGAATGATTTTGGCCAAATTCAAATGGCTATAGCTTTTGAACGGTTGGTCGTTTGGAAAAACTTTGAACTAGAGAAATACTTAAAATGACCAACCCTGTGAGTTTTGTATTGACCACTCTTTCAAAAACTCAATAGATTTTAACTTATGAAAATATTTCATTTAATCCAAAATCAAGATCCTATAAGATCCATTTGAGGCCAAATTTGCTATTTTGTTTCTAAAATAGAAATTTTTGCTCCGAAAGCATTGTAAAACATTTGAAATACATATTTGAGAACTTTTATAAAGATTTTCACAAATATTGGCTTTTTGAATACATTTTTACCTTTTGACCAAAAACGGCTCATATGAAAGATATGCATGCATATGGTTTTCAATATTATTTGAAAAAGTATCAAATGAAGTCAACTAGCCATTAGATTTTGCAGAAATGGTCCATGAATATCCAAGAGACTTCTCTAAAAGAATTTCTCAAATATCACCCTCCAATCAAAAATAGGCCATAGGAGTATTGGAGGTTTAGTTTTTGACACTAAGTCAAATAAAGTCAACAATCTCACAAATGAGTACAAATAAATTTGAGAATTTTCAGATATGAACTCCATATGCGAGAGAAGGTTTTCCAACAAAAATTTTCAATAAATCAATTTTATTTTGAGAGATATGATGAAAGATGTATTTGAATCACATAAAGGATTAAGATTTTCACCAAATCCTCAAAATGGAACCAAATGAGTTTTGAATGGAAATGTGCACTTATGTGGCTTCATATGAGTTAGAGAGATGTTTATAAGCCCATTAGCATAATCAAATCCATTCAATTCTCAAAATCCAACTTTATGCAAGAAGGAGAAGAAGGAATGACTTTGCAGGGTTAAATCACCCGAGATACCCAGTTCGGATAGTCAGAACTTTAGTTCGATATTCGAACGGCCTGACAATCCGGACAAAAACTCTGACAATCGAATCGCCCTTCTCAAAGAAGGCAAGAAACAAAGCATTTTGGTGAACTTCAAAGAAGACATTTTGCAATAAACCTTGGTAAAATTCATGAAACTAATATGAAATGCTCCAAATGATCAAGATAAACATCAAACACACCATTTTGAGCAATTTCAAAGTAAAGAAGGCATTCGGTTCTTAAAGAGATGAATTTGGCAATAAAACCTTTAAGTTTCAAGAAATTCTCTAGTTTTGCCAAAATGAGCTTAAGTGGGTATTTAATCTTTCCATAAGCTTATATGAGTTGCAATACCTTTGTGAGTCAACTCATAACATGAAACTTGACTCATTTGGCAAAACTCACTTAAGTGCTATAATATAACCATTATGGGTCAAATATAGTTTTTCGGTGAGTTTCAAAATCAAATAACTTTTGCTAGGTTGGTCTTTTGAAAAACTTTTCAACACAAGAATTGCTAAGAATGACCAACTCTAGGTTTTTCATTTTGGAATTACTTTCAAAATCATTTTACATATAATTTTATGAAAATCATAAGTTTAAATCCAAAACAAGATACTAGTAACTAGCTTTTGGAGTTAAAACTCATTTTCTTTTCAAAATAGATTTTTGTAAAGCCAAGACCCTTAAAAAACATTTCAAATACATTTGTATACATTTTGCAATTAGTTTTTCACAAGAATACTAATAGTATACAAAATTTTGACTTTTGGCTAAATGGCTTGATTTTGAAAACATATATTAGCACTTATATAAATATGGGCACACGTAGGGATGTAATATACATGGATATGAATTGACACTCCCCTTAATGTGCCACTATCCCAAACTTGCTCAAGATTGCAATCAAAACAACTAATAAATATGAGCAAGCATATAACAAGCAATCTAAATTGATTTTCATGAATAATACAATATAACCTACACAAGGCTATAAGCTATAAGAATCAATTTAAATACTTGTTACCCGAGATGGCATTGGCTCATGTTGGACTTGATTGTCTTCATGCTTGGTTCCAACTTGTAATATGATGAAGTCCTTATATTCTTGATGAAACCAAGCGTCCAATCCATCTCATATTGCCTAACAATCTTTTAGGTGATATTTGGTACCCAATTCTTGTTGGGTCCAACAATGTTAGTCACAATAGATTTAGGAACCCAAATGGTCCTAACTTTAACATTATTGACATGACTAACTTGACTAGAAATAGGTTTGCGATATTGATTCCTCTTAAGCAAATTATTTGCATTATAATGAGAAGGCTTAGGAGGACAAGCATATTTTGCAAATCTATTTCTAGTTTGATCCTTTCCAAGCGTATGATTATTAGAGTTATGCATTGGCTTAGAAGATCTAGCATTTCTAGCAAATGTTTTGCTATTTTTATTTTTCCTAAGCACATGATCAACATGATTTTTCATAGTCTTAGGAAATCTAGCATTATGAGCAAATACATTTCTAGATTTATATCTCCTAAGCAATTGATTGTCATTATTTTGCATAGACTTAGAAGAATTGTCAAATTTGGTAAACACATTACCATCTTTGTCTTTCCTAAGCAAATGATGATCATTGACAATAATAGGCTTAGGAATGATACCTTTGGGACAATCTCACCGATGTGCCCCTTTTCCCGACAATTGTAGCAAGTGTGCTTTGAGCGCCTCCTTTTCTTGACTTGCTCTTTGTCGGTTTGCCTCATTGTTGATTGTTGTGGATTGATCTCCACTTTGTTAGGGCACACGGAGGCTAAGTGGCCCTTCTTGTTGCATCCGGCACACACTGCCTTCATTCTTGCATTGTGCTTCTTCTTGCTCTTCTCCTCTTGGAGTTGTAGCCGAGTCCTCGCTATCTTGAGGCGCCCTTGGCTTGCTCAAGATCTCGCCGAGGATGGCTTTTCCCTTTACGCACCTTTTCAAGTCATTTTCCAATCTAATGACTTGGGACTTGAGCTTATTGTTTTCCTCTACAAGGTTAGTCTCAACAAGTATAGAGGAAGTAGTAATATTTGAACTAGAGCTACAAAGCATATCATTTAAATCATTGCAAGAGGTGGACATATCAATTTTTGATGAATTGTTAGAATTAACATTTATGCAAGGCATTTCATCAATTAAGTCACAAGAGATTCCTATATCCACCTTTGACTTAGAAATTTCCTTGAGAAGGAGGGATTTATGAATTTCTTGAAGCATATTGTAATCATGTTGAAGTGATTCATGTTCAAGCTTCAAAATTTTATATTTCTTTTTCTCCTTCCTAAGAGAGTCATTGAGCTCCTTTAACATATTCATAAATTCATTACAAGAGAACTCATCATCATCATCATCATCATCACTTACCTCAATTTTACCTTTTGCCATGAAGCAACGGATTAGTGATGTGAGTGAATCTTCATCGTCGCTTGAGGCGGAGGTTGAGGTCAAATAAGATGTCGGTTCTTCATCACTTGATGTGGAGCTTGAGGTTTCATCCCCCGACACCTCTTCCTTAATGCAATCTTCAATAGAAGTGGATGATTCAAATAGATCTTGAAGCTTCATCCACATTTCATGAGCGCTCGAGAGATTGCATATTCTATCTAAAATTTCATCGCTCACAACATAAAATAAAACATTAGAAGCTTGAGCGTCGAGATGTATGCATTTCATCTCCCTTCAGGTTGGATTATCTTCATTCAATGGAGATGAAAAGCCTACATCTACAATCCACCATATTTGGGGGCTCATGGATTTAAAATGAGAAATCATAGCTAATTTCAATGAGCATAATTTAAGCCATCTAGCATGTAGATAATGTGATTCCTCTAATCCTCTAGTCGACATCCTTTACTCTCTAGACGGTTAAGTCTAATAAAATGAGAGACCTTGCTCGATACCAATTGAAAGGACAGGGATGTCGCCAGAGGGGGTGAATAGGCTAATAAAAATTTAAAACTAAATCGCAGCGAAATTAACAATGAGTATCCGAATATACTTTGATCGTCCGAGTGGTTCGGATAGTCCGAGATTATTCGAGTATCCAAGTTCTAGTCGGATATTCCAATGCTCCAACACATAGTCAGAATGATATCTAGGCTATTTGGAGGATATTAAATACACCAAATTAAACTAGTTAGCCTAGAATACTTGAAGCAAATGGAGGTCTAGCCGAAAACTCACTAGAAAAGTAGATCGGCAATTTCAAAATTCAAAATCAAATATTAAAGCAAGAGTAAGAATCAAACTTGGAGACGAAGATTTTTCACCAAGTTCGGATCCTTGAGGATCCCACGTCTCCGCTGAGGCGTTTCGGTCACACTTGGAGCCGGGTCTCTTTCAACCCTTTTCCTCCCTGTTGCACTTTGCACTCGCGGGCGTCTTGGCCACCCAAGACACGGGGTCTCTTTCAACCCGCTAGCCGCCTGTGTTGCACCTTGCACTCACGGCTTCACTCGATTCCTTCATGGAGGCGGAATCGACCTTCACAAACTTCCCACGGCCAACCACACAAAGCTCCGGTGGCTCGTAGGCGACCTCCTAGCCGTCTAGGAGTCCTCAACCTCCAAGAGTAACAAATGCTCACGAAGAACAAGCTTGGAGATGAAATCAAGTGCTCAAGCAACTCAAAACTCACTCAACTTAGCACCTCACTTCTCAAACCCTTCCCAACCCTTCACACAAAAGGGGATCACTTAGATCTAAGGGCAAAGAGGTGTTTAGAGGGCTCAAGAACAAGGGTATGGCACCTCTAAACCACAGGGTTGCAGCCCCCCACAAATGGGGATGGATGGGGGTTTAAATAGAGGCTCCAAAAAACTAGCCGTTTTCCTCAACGTTCGACTCAGTTCGGATAGTCCGAGCTCAAGTTCGACAGTCCGAACCCATTAGACAAGGCTAACAGAGAGACCTAGCTCGAATATCCGAAAATATGTTCGGATAGTCCGAACTCACTTCGATAGTCCGAGCCCATCTTCGGATAGTCCGAATCGGCACCGAGCAGTTCAGATTTAAAACGAGCATAACTTTTGATTCCGGACCGATTTTAGTGATTTTGGACTCTATTGAAAGCTAAGAACAAGAGCTACACAACTAACAAGGTCTCACTACCCAAATCTCAAAGGATAAATCCAGATTTCACAAAGAATCCAAGAGAGACCTACAATTCTCACTTTCCGGCACCACCAACACCACTCTCTCTTTAAGTTTTATAAGGATGGATCACTTGAGCACTTGACACATCTAAAAGTCATTTGACGTCGCATCCCTCTTAATAGTACGGCAATCCTTAGACTCAAATTCAAACGAGAAATCTAAGTCTTACATTCAATCAAGATGCCGCCTTCTCCGTGGATGCAATGTGCATGATGTCTTTACCAAATGATTGATGACATCTTCGCCTTGTCCAACTTAACTCGATTCACCTCATGAGACTCTCGTCCTAACAACCTTGACTTGATCATCCTCTCCGACGATCTCCACGCCAAGTCGATCTTGACTTAGTCCTCAACTCTTGGTGACATCGCCGTCTTGTTGACCTCGGCTTAACGATCATCCTCCACGATACCTTGGTCATCATACACACACGGGACCTAATTCTTTCCAAACCACTCATGAAAAACATTAGTCCCAAAAGCTCAATAGATATGAAGAAATTGATATTTGTGAGCAGTTGATTACCACAAGTGTTTCATATAAAAGAAGCACAATATAAATGGAAACACTTGACATAAGAAATGTTCTCTACTAAGTGCACCATGATGAATAGGTAATTGATCTATATGCACTAGAGAGATAATTGCCGATACGATGAATCAATTAAATCATGGCAAGGATCACAATCTTTACTTAATTGAAGCACATGATGGAATATACGCGAATTGTACATGTGCAAATAATATTTTGACTAAGAGTAAATATGTGATCCAACACTAGATTAAACTTCACTAAGAGAATTGCATGAGAAGATATACAACTAAAACATCCATGCATCAAGTCAATCTATAGCAATATGAAGTTTAACTCTAGTTAATACATGCATACTAAAAACAAAGCACATAATGAACTCAAATGAATATATATGCACAAATAAATATGACATGAACCAATGTGCATATGTATATAATCAACATGCTACTTGGAGTTCACTATGTATTTGCACAAAAGGAATGCAATAACAAATATAGAAGAGATACTAAAATTGCATACCTTAACTTTGCTTAACCATTCCACTTGATTTTCCTCTAAATAGATGAGACTAATACTCAACTTGGCAATGAACATGTTAGTCTCATAGCAATATAATCATATTAGAGGTTTGTCATTTGTTAAGCACTAAGTTAAGCATTTACACAATTACATAGATTGTCATTATATGTGTTTGTCATTAATCACCAAAATAACATTAGTGCCTAGATGCACTTTCATTTGCGAGCTATGTGTTCTGGAGCATTCGGAATATCCGACTAGAACTTCGGATACTCGAATAATCTCGGACTATCCGAATATAATCTCGGACTATCCAACCACTCGACAAATCAAAGTATATTTTTGATACTCCAACTGTTAATTTCACGCGATTTAGTTTTAAATTTTTATTCGCCTATTCACCCCCTCTAGGCGACATCCCTCGTCCTTTCAGCTCGGAATTGTTTTGTTTATTCATGTGCGTGTTGCTCGTAATAACGTGGTCGATGACAGGACCGAACTAGGTTCATAGAGGCCGAGGTTCGGACTAGATTCAGGAGAAATCGAGGTCCCGGTGGTCAAGGATGTCATGCGGACGTTCGGCTAGAGAACATGCACATGAAGGTGGTTAGTCACGTAATTACGAGATGTGGGTACGTACATACGTGCAAGAGTTGTTTTTGGCCATGTTGGGCCGGGTTGAGATGTATACGAACTCTTTCCATGTGGGAAGTGGAGTTGTATTCTATCTTTATGTTTGCTCAGATAAATAGGGAGGTGTCTCCGCTTATTCAGAGAGCAAGGTTTTAGGGTTTGAACTCTTTTGTTTGAGTAATCGTAACTGATCAAAGAGAAATAAAAAATCTTCTTGCAGCCAAGTTTCTAGCGTCTTGTACATTGCGGCGAGCGCTTTCTTGATCTAGCATACGACTGTGTTTTCGGTGACTAGATAATTTTTGTAGCCATTGTGATTTTGGTCTGCGGCTAGAAGTTCTGCTCCCGACGACTGAAGATTTATTTGTAGCGAGAGCTTCTAAAGATCGACGCGAGCAATGACTAGAAAATCTGAAAGCTATTCTCGGTCCGGTGGCGTTTGTGTTTGCTAGTGGCTCAAAGCTGTGTTGATTCGTGCATGCATGCAAGAAGTGGCTGGTTTTCTTGGATGCGTTCTTGCGCAAGATCTGAAGACTAGAAGTTGTGATTTGCATGCTGTGCGACTAGGAAAGTGAACAGCTTGCTCCTGGTAACGTTTGGTCTGTCGTAGTTGGTTCATTGTCTGATGATTGGTCCGTCGCTGCTTTGAAGATTAATTCTCATCTGATGTTTGGTCCGTTGCATAAGTTCTGAAGATTGGTCCGTCATAGCCTTTGAAATCAATTTCCGTCATCACTTGATTCAGTCATCTTGCGAAGGTAATATATCTTGATCCGTAGATCCGATCGAGTTCATTTTGTTAGGTTAGATTCATAATTGAATCTAGTTTCTACAGATAAAATTTCATATCAATCTAACGGTTGGATCTTCAGCAATATTGTTGTTTATGTTTGGTCCGTCACTGGTCTGAATTTGGTCCGTCATTATTAGATTGGGATTTGTTTTAGCCGTCTTGCGAAGGACATAACTCAAGATCATAGGTCCAATTGAGTTGATTCTTTTTGGGTTAGCTTCGGAATCGAGTCTAGTTTCTACAGTTAAAATTTCAGATCAATCCAACGGTTGGATCTTGAAATTACTGTTTTAGTGAACATGTATCGTGCTGTTTTCATTTGGTCCGTCAGAAATCGACTTCCTTTGCTACATGAGAAATTTGGTCCGTCATACACGTGCAACTCTCTGTCCAAGTGAAGTTTGGTCCGTCATACATGTGCAAATTTGGTCCGGTGCAATAAGGTTCTTGCTGAATACAAATCAAGCGATCCGAGTTTGTTTGGGGTGTTTCAAAAGTCAAAATTTTGATTTTAGCTTCCGCGCAATCATTCACCCCCCCTCTGATTGCTAGATTAGTATATTTTGATCCTACAATATATATATATATATATATAAGTGTTACCAATAAACACTCAAGGTGCCTCCAAAAAAATTATTCATATCAAGCAACAAGTAAAGCAAGAAGTACATATTACAGTATTACTTAAAAGTTTCTTCTAACATGTCTAGATGCGAAGTCATTGATGATGGTGTCATATATGCATCAACACGGTCCAATCAAACGATTACAAGTGGCCTACTGCAAATTCATAAACCAAATATGAAATATCAAATTACCGATCCATCTAATTGATATGTTAAACATAATACATGTAATCATGTTGGTTAGGGTAAATGGCAAAATCAATACGACAATACTTAAGGGCTCACGGATGAAACGTCGAGACACGGCGCGTCGGCGTGGTGTATAGGTAAGGTTCAACCAGACACGTTAGGACGAAGAAACAACCTGCATCTGCATCGATCAGATTAGGGCCTAATACTCGGTAAGGTTCAACAAGACACGTCAGGAGTCAGGACGAAGAAACAACTTGCATGGCTGCATCGATCAGATGAATATGAAAGGAACCAGTCTCCTGTTCCCGTCTCTGGACTCTGGAGTAGCGAGACGCCGCGTCTCGCGAAGCGTCAGTGCGTCACGCGCCAAGACTCACGCCGTCACGTGAGACCGAGACGCTTCGTTTCCAGGTGGCCAGGTATATGTATTATGTGTACTAATACTAGTAGGGTGGGGCCCATGGTTTTGGTGGGGGGAGCGGCTGCCGGCACTGTTTAGAGATGTAGTCTACTCATTTTCAATATTATCTCCTTTGTCTATATGCCGCACGTCAAGGTCCGTCACTACTCGCACGTGGATGGAGCTCGAGCCTAGAACCGGGGCCGAGAGCTTGTCGGCCGGCTTGAACCGTCGGCGTGGACAGCCGCGACGACGGGCTGGCTCGGCTCTACAACGACCAGGATGGCCGCGCTCACGACTGGGATGACAGCGCCTGCGACTGGCTAGCTCCTCGTTGACATAGGCGCCGATCCAATGGAGTTCCAACATGATTTGATCCAAGGGAGTTCCTACATGAACCGATCCAAGGGGTTCCTGCGTGAATCGTTTTTAAACTTTTCAAAATCGACGTGATGCCACTTTAACAACTAAATTTTATCAGCATGTTCTTGAAATAAGTTATGAATGTGTAATGTTATGGAAGTATTCTTCGCATGACAAATTCAGTAGTAGTACTATTTTTGTATATCCAAAATGTGCAATGTTACGAAAGTATTTTTCGCATGATAAATTTACACATATATCCAAACTACATATTCATCATATTTTCTCCTTCCATCTCATGTCTTGTCGCTCGCTACAATTGTCACGCACACTTACCCTTTGTGAAGCCCAATCTGACCACCCCAGTGTCGGATGTACCAAATTATATACGAACAAGAAAATCAGCTTATGCCATCACCGGCGATACGCCAAGGAAGAGATTAAGAGCAAGAGGGTGACACCGTGCGTTGATCTCCAAATTGATCACTTTCATAGTCTTTTTTTGTCTCTTAATGCTTTGTAAATTTGGATTCATTTTGAATGGAATTGTAAATCTAGCCTCCTCCTTACTACTACGGAAGGCACCTTCCGAATTCCCTACAAATGAAGCGCCCAGGTTACGCCTCAGATGGCCACCGCTGCTGCGCTTGCGGTTGCCTTGTTCTCCTAGTGCGGTAGTGGACAAATGTAGCTTGCTACACCTTCTACAAAGGGAGAAGGAGTCTATATTTACAATTTCACCCGTAAGACCAAATTTGCAAAAAATAAGGAGGAGGATCTCCTACTCTTTCTTTTCTCTCCTAGTCTAGCTCAAGACCGGTGCAATCCACCATTTTTTTAGTTCAGATGGGTTCTTGATCATATCCCAAATCAAACTCTATTCCTCTAGATCATCATCCTACAGCTATAACATCTCAACCAAAATGCATGCGATCAAGCGGATGTATGCTGTAATTTCCGATTCAACTTATCGTGCCAAGAACAAGATTATGCTACTACCTCCGTAAATTACAAGACATCAAAAGCAGAGATTAGGGGGGATAAGCAGAGCAATACCTTTTGATGCCTATGAGAAAAAGAGCTCACCACCTCGATGGCGCACGAAGGAGAGCATACCGTGTTTAGGCCTTCACCGCAGAGGAATGGGCCGACAACGAGAATGGCCTCGAGCTGTCTCAACGAGCTTCGCACAAGTCATATGTGGAAACAGAGCTCGATCACCCTCGCCTTCGGGCATAACTCCAAAATCTCGTGTTCCTCATCGCCGAGGGCTACGACATCGTTGACATCAACTGCAGCTGCTTTACAAGCACTCGCTAGAAAACCCATTAAAATGACATCATGGTGGTGTGTAGGTTCCACAATTGCCCCACTTCGCTTTTGCCCTTTCAACAAAGGCCTCCATTGCACTCATTCTCAAGAAAGAGGGTACGCCCAGGTCGACCCATCAGCCTAATCCACTCCATCTCAAAGATGTTATCCAAAGTGCTGGCTCTGCGCCTGTCCTTCCATATAGACTTGCTCATCTCACCCTCCCAAAGTGCTTTCGTCAAAGGTCAAAGTATTCAGGAAAACTTCTTGGTTGTTTGCAACTGAGCGCCGCATTATCACCTAATGCATACCTCGCCCTAATGCTTAAGCTTGACATTGAGAGCAGCTTCGACTCAGATCTTGGGAATACCTCCTGCACCTTCGCAAGCTCGCGGCTTTGGGCATCGATGGCTCGTGGTTATCTATCTCTTTGCAACATCTTCATCATCCGTGTTTGCTCAACGGGTGCCAAGGCCCACAATCTCACATTAGCGTGGTCTATGACAGGCGCATCCATTATCACCGTACCTATTCATACCGCCATAGACCCGCTACACTTTATCCTAAAAGGCAATCGAGGACGGGTCCTCGCACCCTTGAAAGGTTGTGCATCATCGCTCCAGCTTCTCCTTTATACATGATGACGCCTGTCATCTTCTCGAACCCATTAGGGAGGAACTGCAGCTATTATTTCCATCCTCGTGATCGCTCGAGGAGGCCTCCTACTCGCGGGTCAACATGCAAAAGAGCTCCATAGTCGCAATTCAATGCCGAACTTAGACCTAGATACCATCCTGCAGTCATTCACAGGCGTCATCTCACATTTCCCAACTAAATACCTAGGAATGCCTCTCACACTAGGTCGTCTGAGACGGGTCCACCTTCAACCCACCCAAGATAGGGTGGCACGATGTCTAGCGGGATGGCAATCGAATCATCTCACGCTAGGTGGATGCTTGACTTTGGTCAAATCAGTACTAACTTCAATACTAATTTATGTGTTGACAGCGCTCAAGGTGCTCAAGAAATTTATCGCAGACATTAACAAGATAAGAAGAAGATTCCAATGGGCTAGCAGTGCGGCGGTGCACTGCGGGAACTGCAAGGTATGGTGGATAATAGTTTGTCGACCCGTCAGTTTGGGAGGCCTTGGAGTAATGGACCTCGATAGGTTTTGAGATTTACCCCATTTTAGCATGAGAATGCAAAATGAAAATCTAATGTGCTTGGCAAAGATTAGTCCTCGGATCAAGAGCTAGCACGCACATTTCAAAGAATTGGAATCACAACCATACATTAAATTAATTAGCGAAACGATTAATTACGTGAATATTACAACTCAGAGCATATAGCAGCAAAAGAAGCAAGGCCTTGTAGTGTACCCATCCATTCCCGCAGGCAACTAACCATGCATAAATCCTTAGAAATACCACGGTAAAAAGGATCCCGCAACCTGCGATGAACAAGCCTCGAAGCTTCGCATTCTCATCCACCTACATAATAATTAGCAAGGGTGAGTACTTTACGCATCAAAGAAGACTTGAGCAAAACCTATGATACATGCAGCCATTTCAAAGGAAAGGCTTTACGCTTAATTTGCATAAAGTTTAATTTGAATTTGTAAATCCAAGTTATTTGTAAACGGAATTTGTAAGAGCATTTAATTGATAACAAATAATTAAAGCATAAGTAACACTCACAGTCCTCCATGACGTGAGCGCGAATCATGAATTCCTGAAATCCAACAATGTCAGCCCTTCGACATAAAACACAATTGCCAAAACAGTTTCAAACCGAAACTCCAGTTTTCAGAAAATATCAAAATCTAACATTGGAATGACTTCACCGAGTGCTCATGACATGCGAGCGCCAAGCTAATTAATTAGATTTAAACTCGCAGAGGTGTACAACTTTACCCACAAGGAATGATCAACTTTTGCCCGACACACTTCCTTAGGTGTGACGTCAAGAAGACCATACATAGTCATTACATTACCTAGACATGGCTTTGACCAGCCGGACGTTAACCCCGCCATAGAACTAGAAACACACACCCAAGCCGTGGATCCACTTTCACACACCCAACACAACGTTTCTAAACATGGCAGTATGCATACCGCTGCATTAGCAAGTAGACTCGATCGAATACCCCCGTCAGGTAGACCCGACCAAAAAACTCGTGCGAAGCTCCCGCCTACCAATGAACAAAGCCATGTCTAATTAACATAACAAGCTATGGCTAACCCATCCTCACCCTTGTGGTTGCACGAAATCTCGGATCAATAGCGCCCCATTGCTCGGTCCTTAAACCGACAGGCGACACTTCACCCTACACTACGTGCAATTCCTTTCGCACATCCGGCTATCGCCAATAATCGCCCGCATCAAAGCATAGTTTTATTTTTGGTTTTTAATCAAAGTACCCGCAACCAACAGTGCCCTTTTCAAGGTTTTCAGGAAAACAAATATTGATTTGATCATGTACATCGCTAATTCTAAAGCATGGCTAAGCATGAATAATATGAACGTATATACCCATGATGACATTAAGAGATGTCTAGCCCTATTCTGTGGTTATCAAGGTGCACATTTTCATAATCATCAAAGGAGATTCACAAGACAACAGGTATAACTACCAATCCACAAAATAGCAACTTACATAAAGTAAACGCATGCATAAAACAATTTGATGCACAAAAGGAATATAAAATACTGGGATCAATATGGTCAAAGGATGCTTGCCTTGCTTAATCACTGCTTACGACGAAGACGAGGATTGCGGCTGACGATGACGACGGGATCAACAACGTCGGGTTCTACACGTCGACCAACGGAAATAAAGCAAATAACTAACTTCAATAAGGGCAAAAAGAAAGTAGATAGAAAGAATAAATAAAACTCTTCACAAGAAACAGGGTTGCTCTTTTATGAATTTATTAATCTTAATTTACGAATTCAAGATGCAAAGATTGATTAAGATTAAATAGAATTAATCATTAGCCGCAAGCTTTCATTGATTTTACTATTCACAATACGATTTCGAGTAACTTTGTTACTTATGGGTTTTGCTCTATTAGGATTCAGATTCAAAGCAAGATAACATAAGAATATTTTCTTAGATTAATGCAGATCATATCCTAAAGTTTATTTCTAAGCTATTCTTTACTAAATTCAGATTTAGATGAGCTACTTTGCGAGTTAATGAAAAGGCTTAAATGATTACATTATAGTATGAATGAATACTTCTTCGCCTTTGATTGACTTCGCTTAGGATTAGCTTTACGCTGGTTAGATCTATTGATTTAGGCTACTGATAACCTTCCACGATATTTGAGAAGGTTACGGTGATACAAATAACTTAACTACAGGTTTCCTCATTTGCAACTACAGATCGCTCATTCATATTACGGTCTAAAGTAATGTGATTACTTAGGGTTATTAAGCTATTAAGATTAATATGCAAATAATGGTGAAATGAGATTATCTTTTTGTAATAGAGTAGACTATACTTTGGGGAGCACTACTGAGCTAATTTCATAAGTTTTACGATTTAGACGAGACATTATATTCATTACTGAATAGGCTTATAGGATGTTAAAGTTTACGTTATAAGAAATCGGCCAAAAGAGGTACGGGAACCAATATCTTTTAGGGGTTTTGCACAAACAGAAACTACATGATCCATAAGTCGTAATTATAATATTCTCTTATAACATTGAAGTACATATCCTAAACATCATTTTGAGCTATTCTACATAGAATTTGCACTTAGGCGAGGTATTTTACGGGTTGTGAAAAGGCTTGAGAGACTAATCGCGTAACACTATTTGGTCGTATTCAAACTCAACTTGCGACTACATTATACATGATAATTGACTCATTTTTTGGCATAAGTAGGGGATAATCTCAAGAGTGTTTTAAAGTGGTTTTCATGATATTTGGCTTTTATCCAAGATGTTTTTCATATAAACGTTCATTAGAGCCTAATGTGTTCTTAGTTCAAATTTGTATACATATGGAGTACTTTTGCATAACCAAAGAAGGGTATTATTACTCAAGGTTATAGGATTTGGTTTTTGTCAAATTTAAAGTTTGATTATGAAATATATGATTATTTGAACTATACAAGTATTAGAATTTCAACTATTTGGTTAAGTGTTAATTATAGCCTTATTATAATGATTTTTGTTGAACCAATTAGTTTGATTATATTAGATATTTAAAATCCAATTTCTTTTCATGACTTTTGCTTTTCATTAATTATGCATGTACCGTTCTTTTATATATATGCAATACTTGTGTTCTTGATGCCAATTACTATATATATATATATATATATATATATATATATATATATATATATATATATATATATATATATATATATATATATATATATATATATATATATATATATATATATATATATATTTCATCAAGAGACTTCAATAGTGACAAATTACTCATTTTATTACCTATTCACATCTTTGTATAGCTATCATATACTCTTCACAAGTATATACATATTACTACTGATTGCTATATGTACACACACACATATATATATACTCTGCACCTTTGTCCATTTAAATCATTTATTATTTATAAACAAGTCTATATCCAATTTATATCCTAATCATTTCAGCAAATAAGTTAGCACACTGTCATGTAAGTGTTTATAAACAAATATTATTTATTTTAGAATTTCCTTTATACAAGTATCAAATTTTGATTATTCATTCCATTTAGAATAACCTTTAATGGAAAATGATTCAAACAAAGGTGAAATATAAATATTTTTATATATTTGAGTTCCTGCAAATATAAGGATTCTAATAAAATTGGTTTCATTAAATTTTTGAGTTTGTTTACAACATTTTAATATATAGCATTATCTTTAGCTCTTTAGTTTGAATTTAAATTTCAAATTTACCCATTACTGTTTTTCAAAATATTTTTGCATATTCACAAATTAATTGATTTTAGATGATTTTACAAATTTATTTCATTCAAATTGGAGTAACCATGCAAAAGTTATAAATGGTTGAATCATTTCGGGTACATTAAATTCTGCAAAAATAAGAAATACGCTTTCTATATAAGGGTGGCGTATTTCACCGATTGAACTGGAGGAGCTCTTGCTGGCTGACAGGGCGGGCCCGCGGCGCAGTGAGCCGAAGCAGGGGCGGTTCCAGGGCAGCTCGCCAGCGGCGTTCCGGCGGGGATCCGGTGAAGGCGAGGGCACAGGGAGCACGAGCTTGGTGACGCGCATCCGATGGTAGGGTCGGTTGTCGCCGGAGGTGACCGGAGTGGGCTGCCACCGAGAGGGGGCGGCGGCAATGGTGGGAGCTCATCGGAGAAGAAGAACAGGTGAGACTCGGTTCGAATGGGTAGCAGCGTGAGCATCAGTGAGGCTAGGGCATACCATTTTGGCGGTTGATTCATTCGGAGAAGCGCCGGGTTGGGCCGCCACCGTGCGCCCGGAGTTGGAGGAGAAGGAGGACGGTGCGGCGGCGCTGCGGCTGTGCAACTTGGGAAGGATGGTTGGGGCTGAGTTTGTCAAGCTATGAGAGAGCTCTATGATCAATGAATCGGATTGATTCTCACCGAGCCAGTGGAATTTGGGTTTCTCCCCCTTTCGGGTTCTTGCGACAGAATGGAGAAGAAGAGGGAGGCTGGGTCATATGCTTGGTCCAGTGAGTGTCTAACGGAGTGGGAGGGGCCTCAATGCGATGCTAAGCCAGAGTCTATAAGCGATGCAATCGACTTCACATAGTTTGGACGCGAGGAAAAGCAATGCGGTTCGGCGCTGCACAGACTCGGTGATGGCGTGAGCATTGGCCGGTGCAGGGCGAGCTCGGACTGGCGTGAAGGACAGGGAATGACCACGGACGGTATGGCGCGGGAGTAGCTGAGGACGAACGTGGCGATGATCGATCGCTCGGGCGGTGGAGTGGTTGTGCTGAATCGGCGAGAGAGCACGAGGCAGAGAAGTGACCGGGGGTCTGGAGAGAGCAACTGCGCGACTGAGGAAAAGGAAGAAGGGAGGGAAGGATGGGTGGCTGGTGCATGGGTCCGGGACCACCAGGCAGAGAGAGAGAGGGTTCCTCCGCTGCTTCCAGTGAGTGGTCACGGTCATTGTGACTGGGGCCCACATGGCAGCGAAATAAGACGAGAGCAGGTGATGGGGCTGGCCAGGACAGCTAGTTCTCGCATTGGTTGGGCTATCAAATCAAGTGTAAAATTTATGAAACTTTTTGACTAATGTCTCCTGGTAGTTGTCGGTCGTATGTTAAATTTTTGGATAAAAATACCCCATGATTAATTAATAAAAATTCTGACACTGTTAACTATCCAGAAATTGCATTTCGGATTTTGATTTTTCTTTGAGATCAATTGAAGTCTATTATTTTTCAAATTTTGTTTTTCAAATGGATTTGATCTCATAATGCTTCTGTAAAATTTTTAAGCCAAAATATGGTTCTAATATTTTACGAAAATTCTGACATGGCAATTTCCAGATTTCATAGTTTCTATTTTTAAATTTGGAAAAGTCCTAAATTATATTATTAATTTATGACATTTTAACGAAAGGTATATATTGCATTGAGGGTTTTACGATAAAGTTTTCAGCTCCATTTGAGTCCTATAAATATTTTATAAATTCTGACAATGCATTGTTTTGATTTAAAAGTTGTCTTTTCATTCTATCTCTTCATTTCTTTATACATAAAATTTCAATTTCTGGCCAAAATGATTAAATTGAATGATCAGGGTTCTCATGGCAATTTTCTAAATTTTTACTTTTTACATTTTTGCCTTTTCCTCTTTTTCATTCTTTATTGCCCTTTTGTTTGAGTTTTCTTGCAACACAAAAATCCAAGAAAATCCAAATAAGGAAAACAATACTCAGAAGTTCCAAAAATATTCACAATCAAAATTAAATATTATATTTTTACTGTTCTTAACTTTCGGGCTGTTACAGGTTTGCATGAGCTCTTAGACTGCGATGGATGTGGCTCGAGCACATAAACCCGGAGAGGCCATGGATCGATCTGCCCACACCTTGCCAAGATCGACCAATAGCTCTTCATGATGGCCACTAAAATCACCACTAGCGATGGCCAGTGGCAACTAGCAAGCTTCGGACCTCCGGATGGTTGCATGGTATGCAACTTTGCCACTCACGCTAGACTCTACAAGCACTCCGGGAGGAAGACAAGATCGGTGGCGAATGCTTTCTTTGAATAATACGAATTCGTGACATCCGCCTCCGCTTGACCCCGCAGCTTCTAAGGGAATTCGATCGGTCTATGGTCTAGCATTCGATCTGTGCCTCTTCAATCACGAATGGAGGATGTTATCATATGGACGCCGACTCCTAATGGCGTCTACTCGGTTAGCTCGACGTACCGCTTGTAGCTCAATGGAAACACAACAAAACCTTTCTATTCTACAATTTGGTCGGTGTGGGCACCACTACGCAGTAAGGTCTTCTTTTGGCTTGCACAGCAAAATTAG
Source organism: Guadua angustifolia (assembly GCA_036346375.1). Classification (NCBI taxonomy): domain Eukaryota; kingdom Viridiplantae; phylum Streptophyta; class Magnoliopsida; order Poales; family Poaceae; genus Guadua; species Guadua angustifolia. The sequence goes on from JAYEVE010000201.1 coordinate 121,817, forward strand.
CTATGGATAGCGCTTGCGTTCATTTCGAGGGTTGACCTAATTAGTATTTACGCCACATGTCTTTGTGAGTCAGAAGCGGTTTCCCCCCTATTCCTTTACTGCCCTCAAGTCCGACACGTGTGGTCCTCAGTTGCATAATGGGTTCGTGTACCATCCCTCCGACCGGACCAATGGGAGTCATCAATGCTCCTCGACAAGTGGAACCTTCAACGCATTGCCTGCCACACAGCTTGCAAGAAAGGTGTTAAAACTATCATTATCCTAACATGCTGGCAATCCTAACATGCTGGCAATGATGGAAGGAGCAAAACAATATGATCTTCTGAGGAACCTAGGCAACCCACAAATAGATTCTTCAATTGATCAAGGATGAAGTTGCGAACTGAGCTTCGGTGAGAGCAATGCATCTAGGTAATCTCATACAGAGACAACCTTAAAGACCCTGTTGTTTTTTTTCCTTTTTTGATCTTCCCAGTCCCCTGTTCTCCTTCGGGTGCAGTTTCCGCACCTTGTAACTGTACCCTTTCCATCTTCTAACATTAATTAACGGCCTTCGCCGCTTAAAAAAAAGACAGTGGAGCAGCCCCTGAGCTCGGGAGGACCGTCTGGTCTTTCCTCACCACGGAGTCCCTTTCCGCCTTTCCGGCATCGGTAATATCCCGAAGTTGAAGGACGCGACTGCTATCCCAATCTTTTATTAACAGAGGGGTATATATAGGGACCACATGTGTTCAAATCGAATTAGGCTAGTCATGTTGGATAGTTATTGGATTTGGCATCGGTTTTTTATAGTTGGTTTTGGATTCGGTATCGGATTCGGGAGATCACTATCTATCGAATCAAGATATTCCAATTATATTCTTGGATAATTCCAGATAATTTTATTCGAATTCGGATATTTACAGTTTATATTCTAGCAACTTCAATTAGGCCTAACCAAATAGCCCAAGCTAGATTCTCCTCCACAGCTCCACCCTTCTTCACTGTCCCACCATCGTCCTATTTATTATCCTACCGGCTGGTGTCGGCGCCATGCAAATTTGACATACAAGAATATGCTTCCAATTGACTACGTGAAAAAGCTGGTATTCTTTTGCTAAAGATAAAGGAATATCTGAAAATTTTGCACCTATATTGGATTACCTGATAAAATGACTTGTTAAATTGTGATAATCATATTGCACGTTGAACTTATAAGGTTGATTAATCATTACTATATATGTGCTATATGCAGTATCTGTTTTCACGCGATACGACAACAACAACCAAGCCACTATTCGTATTTGACTTCCTGATAAAAAATATGGTTAAGCTAGTAGAGTACATGCTGACTAGACATTAACACGTTAACACGTAGTAAATGCGTACAGATAATCAATACACACCTGCTCGATACTCCATTTATTTGCAGTACAGTATTAAGATTACTATAGTAGATTACTAGCTAACGGCAATAACCCAGTGTACGCATACGTACGTACGTACATGATCTTACATGGTCTCACTCTGACGTCCTGGGCCAGACAGAGAACGGCAGCGGCACGTCCTTGGCGACGGCGGCGAGGATGACGGCGGCGCTCGCGGTCAGCGAGAATACCTTCGACCGGTCGACCTGCTGGCAGAACCGGCCGCAGGTTTCGATATGCCCGCCGTAGGCGTACACAGCCGCGTACGTCGCGCCTGTGGACGAGGTGAGCAGCGCCAGCACCACGACGTCGACGACGGCCTGGAGGATCCCGGGGAGCTTGCCTGGCCACTCCTCGTCGTCGCCGACCTTGCTGAACTGCAGGTATATCGCCACCGCCTCCAGGATCGCCGCGACGATGTTGCTTGCTACCAAGTACCTGCACGCACGCACACGCATACATCTACTCCGATCAGTAATGCTCATGCACCGTCCGTGTTCATATGCGTGTGATCTTACGCACATGAAGGGGGGGTAGTGCTTGTAGGTGATGGTGACGGTGACGCCTTTGAGCCCGACGATGGTGCACTCGCCCGCCGTCGCCATAAAGACCGCCGACGACAGGGCCAGCCCCAGCGTGGACAGGCGGAGCAGGAGGTTGACCGCCTTCGATCCGTTTGTCTCCTCTTTCCCACAGTAAGAGCAGCAAGACCCAAACATGATGGAGGTCGACACGCGCGCTACAGAAAGAGAGATCAGACCAATAGTCGAACGACGAACAGTGTCAATATATATTATCCACGTACCACGGCGTGCCAATATTCAGATTGCAGGCATTGCCGATATTCTCTTATCAAGATCAAAGAGTACAATAAACAAATTAAGTTCGTAAGTTATAATGGTACATGGTAATGTATCATATACGATCATACAAGAAACTAATAAAGGAATCCCTAAAACATACTCATATATAGAGAGGGAAGTCTCAAGTGAAGTTTCCATATGCATGCGTGCCGACAGTATCTCCGAGCGCGGTCGTGCTATATGCCTATATATAGATCTCTAACTTGGCTATTAAGTCAATTTCTTCTGTCATTAGATTTTCATGGAGATTAATTGGTGTTCCATCTGTCCTTTAATTTGATGTCGGGGGTATCGGCGCTAATATATATGTGACTATGTTAGGCCTCACGACCTACAAGTGGAAAATCCCGTAAAACCAAAGTGAAAATTCACGCAAAAAATCCGCCTAATACCATGACTAGTGGAAATCGAACTTCTGTCGTAGACATTAGGCTTTGTGCAGCAAAACTTAATTAGATTTTGTGAGAGTGGAACGAAAAGGAAAAACACAATCGCATATATGCTGTATAGTTGATTAAGCATGTGCATGCATATATGTAAGTTCGAGACAGTAAAATAGTTCTGTTAGTTGATTAAAACAATCTTTGGCTATGCACTAAGTGTATATGTAAATAGAAAACATGGCATATACACAAAAATATTGTACCTCGGTTGGTTGATCAGTTGACGCTACGTACGTGTTCTACTGCTCAGGTTAATAATTAACTCTGGTCTTGTTGGGATAGAAGGTTGCCGGACTTGCTGCACTTGCCTGTTTATATCCTCCTCGCAGCGACACTAGCTTGTTGACATGTCCATGCCAGCAATGACGTGGGAAACGAAATTTCCACTAGATTTTTTTTTCTCCACTCTACATATACCTGTCAAGTATCTAGCAGGACGTAGGACTATTACCCGCGCAGAGGGCCTGAACCTGGGTACATCACCGTGTCCATTAGTCTGTTGATCCCCGGGATTCATCGTAGAGAGTCATTAGGGTTTTCGGCGACGAAGACGTCCTCTACCGAACCATACCTTTCGTCTTAGGAGTAGTCAACCCTTTTTGTTGACGAGGTCTTGTCCGGTGAAATACGCTGACACCCACGATCCCGCCGTCGGAGGAGCTGCGAAGGATGTAGAAGTAGCGGAAGAGAGGAAGGTTGGGCATTACCCCTACGAACATTTCGCAGAGGTATGCAAAGGTAGAAAGGATGAGAATAGAATTGGGAGTGAGATGAAGATGGTAGATTTCATAGAAATGGAGGACAGTGAGGAAGAATTCGGAGAAAGGCAGCACCAGGCCCGCCAGAAGTCCCCAAGCGAAGACGACGATCTCCCCGGATTGGCTTCGTGGCGTGAGGGTTCTATGGCGAAGGTGGAGGGAACCCTCTGCTGCGATTTTGGAGAGCATCGCCACCCTCTCCCTGTCAACTCAAGAAGAAGGAAAGGCTTGCGCCATTGGAGCAAGAGCAAGGTCTATAGACGAGGGAGTTGAAAAGGCAAAGAGCAAAGTGCGCAGAAATCAGAAAGAGCACGAACCGCTGGCCATGTATGCGTATATATATAGGCCTCTCACACAGACAGTTCGCAAAAAGGCACGACGTTTCGGGTCCCAAGAAAAATAGGCGGAAGTGGGGAGGACCGAGACGGTTGCGTGCTTAGAAGTGGTGGGTCCATCCAGGAACGCACCGACATTAAATGAGGTCTAAAAAAGCGCGGCGCGTTCGAGGATGGACCGGGGACTCTTGTCGGCGTACTACGCCCGGTACCCCTCTGTTGCATAGAAGTAAGACCACATGGCGACCTGACGAGCAAGCGGCGACAGAGCCTCTCGGGCGTCGGCCCATGTGGCGGCTGGCGGCGGCGGCGATCAGGCCTCTCTCGCGAGGCGGCGATCGCGTGGTGCTCTGGCGGCAGCAGCGGTCGAGCCCCTTCGTCGGGCGCCCGAGCCCGCGTGGCGGCTGGCGGCGAAGCGGCGTCGAGCCCCTCGTGGGTGCCGCTCACGTGGCGGCTTTGGCGAGCGGCGTGGCGATCGGGCCCCACTCGCCAGGCCGCGCGGGCTACCAAAAGGAGGAAAAGGAGGCTTCGCCTCGAAGTCTCCTTCCCCTGACACGCTATGTCAGATCCATTGATTGCGAAGAGTTCTGCTGTCGACACGACGACAGTCCATCCCTCTGATGCCTCACACCTAATCCATCGCAGGAAAGTCACATCCCGAGCGGATCGGGAGAAGCCACACAGTGGCACCGACATTAAATGAGGCTAGAGGGACAGGGCTACAGTGATGGGTGTAATAAATGAGTCATAGATCAGTATGATGTCACCTTCCCACCTGCCCGAGCCAGCCCAGTCTATATAAGGGAGCTCTGGTGCATGGAGAAGGAGGATCCGTTGAGGATGAAAACCCAGACTTAGAGAGAAAAAAGAGAAGGAGAACGAACTGAAAAAAGCATTGTAACCAGCTCGATATACATCAACAAAGATCTAGCAGGACGTAGAGCTGTTACCCACACTGGGGGCCCGAACCTGGGTACATTGGTATGTCTTTTGATCTGTTGATCCCCGGGATCCCTCGTGCGAGAGTCATTAGGGTTTTCGACCGCGAAGACGCCCTCTACCGAACCTTAATCTCCGTTCTGGAAGAAACCCCGTCTATTGGCAGGATCCTGTCCGGTGAAATACGCCGACAACTGACTAGTTGTTATATTCTAATATATTTCAGAATTTGGGAGAGATGAGCCATGAAAACAAGGAAGTCTATCGTAAACACAAGTTCCTTCGTCGTAAAAAAGTAAAAGTTGCTGACTTCGTGTGCTACACTGTGGGAATACATTGATGTTAGTGGCAGTCTCAAAGAAATGGCCGAAAGGTCGTCAATGCAAGTCCCTGGTGACCTAGTGGCAATAAACTAGTACTAACACATTATGCCATAATTGCAAGATTAATCAACGAATACTGTCACTCATTCGTTTAGGTGATACACTTCAAAGTCTTCCTCAAAGTCGTCCAAAGTCTTCGTGAAAGTCGGAACTTTTTAGTTGACGTACATTGAGTGCGAAGTGGAAACCAGCCAAAACCGGATGCTTTAATTCCATGGTTATCCGAATTGAAAATTTCTTTGTAATTTCGTAGCAGTTTCCAACTAGTGTTGCATATATTAAGTTGCTAAGACTCAAGACGAAGCATC